>CABFWB010004211.1:9182-63683 GCA_902151455.1 Timema bartmani
GACAAGATGGATGGACCAAACGAAGTAGGACACGGAAGCTAAAGAAGTGGACTGGAGATTCGTGGCTGAGGGAGAAGTTTGGAGAGTTCGGCAGGAATGGAAGAGGATGTGCCAGACGACCCGCAGAGGTGGACACGGTGAATGATGATGATGATGAACAGTTTGCAATGTCAAATTTTGAAAGTGAGAAACAATGTATATAACCAAAACATGTTTTAATGAAAGCTGTTTTAGAGGAAATTATAGCACCAGGATTTGGTAGCCACTGAAATCTTAGCAAGGAACCACCGTGTTTTATACTCTCCACTGCTACCTGGTCTTGTCCATTGGGAGAGAAGTGAAGCTTCCCATTGGTGCGTGAGAACGAGAGAAACAGTGTCCGCCAAGCTGGCCAGTAGAATTGAGAGGAGTGCTCTCATTGGTGCAGAGTAATGAGTGAACTCGTCGCGGACGGCAACGAGAATGTTCTGGGCAGGACATCACTGTGTACCAGTGAAGCGGCACAGACAGTAGAGAGGGTGGTTGGCGCGGTCTGTGCAAGTGCGGAGAAAAGAAGCAAGGGCCGAACAATGAAGCACAACTACCTAGATGGAGAATTATTGATACTTTCTATTGCAGGCTCAAATATAAAAAAACCTGGAAACTACATTTGTAGTGAACCCCTTCTCTTGGGCCATTGAGAAACTTAAAGGAGTACGCACAGTAATCTTAGGATTTCTTCTTAAGAAATTCCTTATTCATTTTTTTTTCCAGCCTGCTCTTTCTCTCTAGAAAAGAAGTTTGCATTTCTGTTTACTTACAGCGAGCTGATATGTCATGCAACGAACATCCCTTTGACAAGGACTGAAGAATCGGTTTTCCATAACAAGGCAGTAGTCTGAGATTTCCTTTTTGCAGATGGCCGCAACTGCCACCTTCATTTTTTCGGGATCCCGTTTTTTTTCTTCTAGGGACCATCTGAATGAAAGCCTCAAACAAGGAAAGAAGATGATGTTTCAGGATATAAAAAATACACTTCTAATAAAACACTATGGAGGACTCAATTTCAACAAAGCTGATGATGATAATAATAATAATAATGATTATAATTATAAAGATAATATTATAGTATACGATGACGACGACAATGGAAGACGATAATGATAAACAATAATTATAAATTATAATAATGATGACGATGACAATCTGAAATATTTTATTTATTATAGTTAAATGTTGTGTTATGTAGTGGATGCAGGTCTGTAAAAATAATAGTCTAAAAGTGCTGAATTATATTTATAACTTGACATTAACACTTTATAAAGGTGAACATATAAAGTAAAATTTTTTCTATTTAGTAGAATTTTTTTTTAAACACTAATCTTAAAATTGGCCAACCTTAATAAGACAGTAGGTACAGAATGAGTTATTATATTGAACTATAATAAAATAATGTGCTGCAATGGATTGATAACGTCTGTGCTAAGCATATCAAATGTAATACTGTTTATAAAACTGCCATTATTTTTATAAAATATATTAGATTATTATAAAATTATGTTTTGTACAATGTAGTAAATAATGTTTCTAGTCCTTAATTTGGGGAGTCACATAATGGCTCCATTTAAGAGTTCTTAAATGTTCCTAAAATATGCATAAATTGTTGCTATTTTTAATAAATGTAACCTTGAAAGACACGTTAATATGAATCAGAACAAAATTAACAAACATAAAAATATAAATACCTATGATCTGTAATCTTGAATTTATTTGAACTAAGCAAAAACTTTCAGGGCACAAATAAAATGTTAAAATCAACTGCACCTACACAAGTGACGCTACTGGGCTGTTTATAACTAAACAATTTCTTGTGTTTGTCGAAAGGTTGCTGCACTTCCTTAAACCAAATATCGCACCTCCCCAATTTAGGAACTCACCCCAAACTAGGCCCTCTTGCTTCCTTAAATAATATTAACACCACATTAACCTTAAGTAGGGTAAGTAGTTTTTACGAAAAAGGAATTGGAACAGTAGGGTTCTAATATGTAATGAGACTCAATAGCATATTTGTTGTGTTTTGTCATAGGAGGGTTGGTACTTCTGCTCCCAGCTAAACTCTTGTGTGGAGGGTTTGCTGGGGCAGTTGCTCAGAGTGTGTCTTACCCGCTCGATGTTACTCGCAGGAGAATGCAACTGGCCATGATGAACCCAGAAACCAGGAAATATGGGTAAGGTTTCTACACACTACATTTTAACAAACCTTTGTGAAATGTTAAAATTATGTTCTTTATTTGTGGTTACTCAGGAGTGTGGGTGTTATTTAGGGTGTGTGATTGCTGTATTCAGAAGTGTAGGTATTATCTATGGTGTGCAATTTCTGTAGTGTAGGAATTATCTAAGGTGTGTAATTGCTGTCTTGGGAGTGTGGGTAATACTTAGGGGGTGTGATTGTTATATCCAGAGTGTGGATATTATCTAGGGTATGTAGTTGCGGTCTCGGGAGTGTGTGTATTATCTAAGGTGTGTTATTGCTGTCTTGGGAGTGTGGGTATAAGCTAAGGTGTGTAATTGCTGTATTGGAGTGTAGGTATTATTTAGGGTGTGTGATTTCTGTCTGCGGAATGTGTGTGCTACATATACTTTATTATTTTTAATGTAGTTGTGTAACCAAAATAAATGTTAATGGTTAATGCATCATTACATGCATGTGGATATATTAGTAACTATAATAGGGGGTCAAATTTGCCTGAATAAGTTAATACAATTTATAATCTAACTCTATAAACACTCTTTTACTATGTCCTCTCTTTACTTCTAATAGAATGAACATCTTGTCTTTTTCTCTTTCATGCTCTGAATCTTTCTTGGTGTTTGGATTGGACTCACAGATGGTATGTGTTTGTAAATAACTTTAGTACCTACTTCTTACACATTTCACATTGTCTTTAACAAGAATACAATTTTTAGCTATTTTTTCCTTCACTAAAATAAAAATTGTATCAACCAATATCTCTTGCATCTATGAGATATCATTTTAGTTTTCATCCACTTTTTATGAATATACATGTTCTTAAACATCTGCATGATTCATTCTTATAAATTTGTAAATATTTGAAAATTTCTTTTGTAATATATATATCTAATTTTTAAAATGTTATGTTATAGGAGGTTAGTATTGTGAGTAGAGTTGGGTAAAATCCACTATTTTACTAATTTGAATCCGAATCTTGGAATGCCACACATGTCGGGTAGCTCAACAATCGCCTCAGAAAAGTTGTCTGATTCCATAGAAGTGGCCAGCAACACCCTGGAGTCGAATCCACATTAACTTTCTTGGATCTATAGATGGGATGAGCTACTTGTTGTTGATGCTCACAATAAATGGTTCTAGGTATGCTAAATGCAGTCGACTACTTCAAGCGGCAACCACTTGTGCCCTTACTGCACTTTTTTCTCGTTTTGGATATCCAGAGGTTCTAATATCCGATAAAGGCAGTCAACTAATAAGGTCTACAGAATTCACTGAATTTTGCTCAAGAAACGGCATAGAATGTAGGGCTGGGGCCACATACCATCCCGCAACCAACAGACAAGCCGAAAACTGAGTGTGTCAGATAAAACAATGCTTATGCAAAGCTAAATTTGAAGGAGTCGATTTATCCACGGCAATGAAGGAATTTATACTAACCTACCGAAACACCCCACACATCACAACTGGAGTAGCCCCACCAGAGCTTATGTTAGGTAGGACTCTGCGCACTCTGCTGGATATAATCAATAATAGGGTTAAGAATGTGGACAACAGAGAACTACTACTAACACAAGTCCAAAGCAAAGTGAGTGTTCGGTAAAAGAGGCAAATAAAGAACTCGGGTAAAGGGGAATGTCATTTCAAGAAAGGGGAGAAAGTTTTAACCAAACAGTTCAGCGAAAAGAAAATTACCTGGATTGAAGAAGAAGTGCATAAAGTGCTAAGGAGGCATTGGAGGGTGTGAATGGCGGGACTCCGCTCCCTAGTGGCAGTGAGAATGACAGTGTCCTACCACCTACTGTTGATGAAAAGGCAAGAGCTGGATACATTATAAGGACCCCAGAAACTTCGCCAGACTCAAACGAGCGTGGGCCCATCCTATCAAGGTCACCTCTAGGGGATCAGAATGAGGAAGTCCCTCAAGGGCACGTTCAGCAGCCCCCAAGAAGGCTCACATATTCACCTTTTTGATGAGGAAGGGGATAGTGAAGTGTTCAGTTGGCAACACTGGGAAAGACCTTGAGGAGATGGATGATGATCTGTGACGAATGAAGGTTGTGAGCAGTGTCAAACTTTGAGGTGTACTAACACAATGAACTACAACATTTAACAAGCTCTAGATAAACTTAAGAATTAGATTAAACAAAGTGTGTACTATTATATGCAGCAGTACAAGTATGATTCAGAATATTACAGAATATAGGAAGGATTGGATACAAAAATGGTCAGAAATGCTGGAACGGGATGTGGAAGGAAGTAAGAAGGTAATATATATAGCCAAGTAAGAAACAAGAGGAGAGGGAAAAGACAAGAAGTTAGAATGATGGATGAAGAAGGAAGAATGTTGAAGACAGGAGAGAAAGAAAAGAAACTATGGGTGAGATATTTTGAGAAGATGTTCAACTCGGAAGAGGAAAGGGATGAGATTGAAACAGGGGAGCAGGAAGAAATAGCGGAAGAGGAGTAAAGAGGTCCTACATGAAAAGTGGTGGAGGAGAATGAAACAAGGGAAAGCACCGTGTGCGGGCGAACTGACTGTGGAAATGATGAGTGGCAGGTGAAGCGGGTATACAAGGGTTATACAGTGTATTGAGAGTGATTTGGAAGGAGAACAAGGTACCAGAAGACTGGAAAAAGGGAGTTATAGACCCTCTTTTCAAGAAAGGAAACAAAAAGAGGTGTACAAATTATAGGGGCATACAAGAAGGTACTGGAAAAGAGACTTAAGAAATCAAATATAAAGGAAGGCGGAGAGAGGAACAGCACGTATTTAGATAACAGAGGCCTACAATAGACTTTAGCTTGACTCGAACGTTCACCGACAAATAGAAAGAACAATCTACACAGTAATTCACACACACTTGAAGTTGACCCATGATGCATTGCAGCACTAACTTAAAACAGCTGATTATCAACATATTTTATTTCTTAGTGGATAAATATATATATTGGATCATTCTCCTGGTGGATTTTTTAAATTATAATGCTTTGTCGTGGCACAGTCCAATACATCAATACACACGCTTTACATTAATGGATTATTTCAAGTCACCTCGCAAAGGCTAATGAAGCTGTCTGCTAGTGTCTGGCTATAGAGCACGTGTGTTGTCAAATGCGCATGCACACTAATTGGAGATGGTTGGTTCTGAAATTTGATTGGTTCTCCTGTGCCGAACACCACAGGCAGACGGACAAAGTAGAGAATAGTTGAACTTTAGCAGAACAGCTCGCGCCGATTAAGAGGAAATCTTGTGATTGGCTTGGAGCTCATAATGTGAGCATGTTTCTGTTCTGCGCTAGTTTTTCAGCGAACGTGTGAATCTACAGTTAATCTTTGCCACGGCAGCTGATAGAAAGAAAGTATGAATATGGGAAAGACTTGGTAATGGTATTTATGGATCTGGCATATGATAGCGTGGATATAAATAAAGTTTGGAAAACAATGGAGGGGGCCGAAGTGGAAAGAGGAATTGTATCGAGATTGAAAATCATGTATGAGGGTAATAGGAGTTGTGTTAAGACTGAGAGTGGAAGAAAGGGGTGGTTCCAAATAAAAAATGAAGTGAAGCAGGGGAGTGCCCTCCCACCACTACTATTTGGAAATGGTCGTGAACAAAGTGGCAGAAAAACTTGGGGAATAAAGAATGAAAGCTATGATGTTTGCTGATGACTTGACTATATGGGGGAAGAAGGAAGAGGCAGTATAGGAACAACTACAGGAATGGAATAAGGAAGTGAAAGAGTATGGAATGAAGTTTAGCTTGGCAAAGTGTGAAGTGATGGTAAAGCTATATAGTTGGTTGGAGTAGAGCTGAGAAAAATACTGAACGTAAAATATCTTGGAAGCGTGATTGAGGAGAAATGTGGAAGTAGAGAGGATTTGATGAGAAGAGGACAGCAGGGAGTGTTGTTATATAGGTGCATAAGATACCTACTATGGAGAAGAGAAGTGCCCTTGAAGTGTAAGGAAGTGTTGTACAGGGCATATTTTGTACCTTTTGTCACATACGCAGCAGAAACTTGGACATTGAATAGAAGTGATACTAGGAAAGGGAAGGCCATGGGAATAAAGTTTGTGAGAAGCATGTTAGCTGTTATAAGGCGATACAAGATTAGGAATGAAATTATTTGGAAAAGAGTGGGGGTACAGGGAGTACATGATATAGAGGAAGCAAGACTGAGATGGTTTGAGCATTTAATGAGGATGGTAAAGAAAATGTTGGAAATGAAGTTTGTAGGGAAAATACCACAAGAGAGACCAAGAAATCGATATGAGCAGATGACACAAAGTGTGCAGTTTTATCACTTACCTAGGGCCTTAAAGGAACCTTCACGCCAAATTTCAAGCTTCTATGCCCAGGGGTCGATGCGATAGATTGAAGAGTGAGTGAATGGGTTTTGCCTTTTATTATAAAGATAATATAGGCTATGTTTTTATATCTAGGGATCTGTTAGCTTCTTCTCTATCCTATATTATTCCATTGTTTTTACTGAATATTTAACATAATTATTACTTCTCATTATATCACATGTAGTATTATTTGCTCTATATGGTAAGCTTGTATAAATGGCTTTATGAAAATGTTTTAATTAATTTCCTCACAGTTATGGCCATTTTGAGTCTCATCACACATCATCATCATACTTAACCTCACTTGAACAGTGACTATTTGCATACTGGCTTGGGTTCGCAAATGTGTGTATACAACTTTATTCATTCTTTACAGTTAAATTAAAAAACTATTCTCAGCTTAAAACTTTCATATCTTCGTACAATCTAGTCTTATATTAATTTACTACTGCATTTCTTACCTTAGAATATACGAGGGCAGTTCGGAAAGTAACCGCCGGTCTAGCATGGCGCTAGTAGTTGTGGGCGGAGCGAGCCATTGTCACATCTGCATGTTCTCTGATTCAGTAAGCGTCCAGCTGTGACAGTATGAACCTCGTTTTTTCGCGCATTCGCTTGGTATAACCTCAAAACATGAGCGCTGCAATAAAAAACCCCGTGAAATGATAAGTGCATGCTGTAATAAGATTTATTTCGGCGCAATAGTTTCAGCAGCAGACATTCATCATCAATTGTGTACTGTCTACGGTCCAAACGTTATGAGTGAAGGTGTTGTGTGGCAATGGGTCCGATTTTTTAAAAGTGTAGAACAAACATTCATGATGAAGAGAGGAGTGGTAGGCCTTCTGTTGTGAGTAATGATCTTGTCAAGAAAATTGACGAAAAAGTTCATGAAAATCGAAGATTCACCATCTCTGAACTTTCTGAACAATTCCCGCAAATTTCTCGTACAGTTTTGTACGAGCTTGTCACCAATAAATTAGGCTACCGAAAGTTCTGTGCTCGGTGGGTACCAAAGACTTCCTTTCACGCTACAACGCGGAAGGAGAAGTTTTTTTTAAAAAGAATTGTGACTGGTGACGAAACTTTGGTGGCATACGTAAACGCCGAAACTAAACAACGGTCGATGGCTTGGGGCCATACCAATTCTCCATGAAAGCCGAAGAAAGCCCGCCAAACTTTGTCATCGAGGAAGGTTATGGCTACAGTTTTTTGGGATGCCGAGGGAGTTTTGCTGGTTGAATTTATGGAATGGGGTACGACGATCACTTCAGATGTCTAATGTAAAACTTTGAAGAAACTTAAACGAGCCATTCAAGACAAACGTCACGATATGCTGACATTCGGTGTTGTGTTTTTGCATGACAACGCTCGTCCTCACAGTAAACTCAAGAGCTTTTAAAGCAATTCAAATGGGACGTTTTTGATCATCTCCCTTACAGCCCCGACTTAGCGCCAAGTGATTTTCATCTCTCCCCTCACATGAATAAGTGGCTTGCGTCGCAGCACTTGGATGACGACGACAAACTTAAAAATGCCGTGGAAGATTGACTACGTGCCCAGATGGCTGAATTTTACGAAGAAGGAATTTGTAAATTAATGAAACGCTATGACAAATGCTTAAATTTAAATGGTGACTAAGTTGAAAAATAGTAAAAAGCTGTAGTTTTAAGATGTATATAATAAAATATTTTTTCTATGCAAGTTTTTTATTTACAGCCAAACGGAGGTTATTTTCCCAACTGCCTTCGTATTACAGTGGGATTGGGATAGTTCAACATTAGTTAAATAGAAAAATTGGATGATTCCTCATGAAATTCATATTTAAATTAATGGTAAAAAATAGCTTTTAAATCTAATTTTATAAGGAAATAATTGGATAATTTGAAGCCTGGACATTGTTAATTTTTGAGCTTGTACTCATTTCAAACTTAACTTAACGATCTTTATTAAATATGCCAAGAGTGTCAAATAGTTTCCTGGAATAGGAGATGTGTTGGCTCGGCTTTCACGTTGTGCGTTCTATATGATTTAATTCTGCGATTTTTGTATGTTAATTTTTCCAAGTTTTTATATTTTGTGTTTGAATTTTTCTTCTTTGTCTGTATGTATATATTATGTATGTGTTTTATATAGCATGTATAAAAGGTGTGTTTATATATTATAGCATTTTTGAGAATATTGATTTATTGTGTACCAGTTTTGTAAATACTAATAAAAATGGTTGATTTGAATTTTGGATATCTCAAATTTTTTAAATATCCCTTGGACTTTAAACAAAAAAAAAGTTTTACTTTATTAAATAAATTTAAGAACTTAAAAATATGTTCTAAAATTACTATTGATTGATGTTAAGTGATAATTTTGTTTTTGGTTTAATCTTATTATCAATAAATATCAAATATAAAGGTGTATGCCACAATCACAAATAAAAGTCCCAGGTTCTCTAGTGTATGTTCTATACCTTAGTTTTGATTACAGTATGGGCATGGTGCAGACTATCACCATGATCTATAGAGATCACGGAGTGTTCCGAGGTCTCTATCGTGGGATGAGCATCAACTACATGCGAGCAATACCCATGGCTGCTGTGTCCTTCTCAACTTATGAGCTCATGAAGCAACTACTCAACCTTGACACAGGCATGAAGTTGGCCTAGTCGCACTGTCGCTTCGGTATGTGATGTTGTCGCAACCACTCCATGATTTGTGATGTCATGCCACAATACTATATATTGTATGTCTAAATACCATAACTCAATTTGTCACATCACTAAACCACACAAGGACTCTATTGTGTGATGTCATATCACAAAACCACACAATGACTCCATTGTGTGATGTGATGTCACTTGACCACTAAATGACTCCATTGTATATCCATGTTGAAGTGTTGTTTGTGCATAATTGGTGAGTTTTTGTGATTGAATTGGTTAAGTTGATACATCAGTCTGTTTGCAATCGTGGTTTGGTCTATCAAGGGGGTCTAGATGAGAATTATCCTTGTTTAATTTATTGATTGCACAGTCAATTGTTATAAATGAAAGAAATATATGGACACAATGCAAGATGTCTACAAAAATCAACTACAATTATGTCATACATCATTATGATTGAAATAACTTACAATTTCATAAATAATTATTGGATTAATAAATACAATAGGTAGGTTTTCCTTAAAGAGCAATATTACTTTTAATAATGTTACAAGAGAATATGAAGAGTACAAATAGTATAAGCACTGGTAAATGCCACGGTATGACAATCTCATTTGTAGCTTTACATATCAGTGATAAACACTACTTATTGTCATATATTTAATCATTTTGAGACCTATTTAATAGAGTTATATCCACTAAACTATATGCGTTAAAATCTAACATAAAGAGTCTAGCTCTTTTAAAATTGGCACAAAGCTATCAGCTGTTTGGTTGAAACATAGCTATTTATTTGCCCAAATAACCAAAGTTTGGTATTGTTTTACTCGTAAATACCAGCCGCGATAGTATAAGCAGGAAAACGCTTTGGTCGTAATCATCTGTACCAGTTCAATTGTGAAAACACTTCTAGTGTTTTAATAAACTCTAGGCCTCTTGAGGACAAAAATGCATGTGTCAGAAATAAACATTTCTCATTGCTACGAGTAGGCCTTTATAACATTCCTCTTAGGTGCAAGTGTCCCGCAGAATATACCTTATAAACACATGTGTCCTTAATCAAAATCCCTCATATTGCGAAAAACTCTCTTTAAGGACAAGTGTCCTGTATCAACATTCCTTGCTAACACAGGTGTCCGGGAGAGCATTCATTCTCTAGCAAATGATAACTAAAGTCCAATTTTCACATGAAGGGTCGTTTGTAAAATACAAACATCATCTTTTGTGGCCAACATTGATACCATTTTACTATGGTATTATTATTGTTATTTTATAGTTATTGATAATATCTATCAAAAGTGACAGCTGAAGATCACATGGTCTGACTATGAAGACACGAAATAGAGCTTGTAATTTTTCTAGCTGGCACATAATGATTCTTCCTATGAAAATTGGATTTTAGCTATATCCCATACATAGAGCAAAAAGAGTGCTAGATTTTATTAACACAAAATATAATTTACATTACTTTATAAATTGAGATAATGTTGAGAGTTAGGATTATATTTAGGGGTGGCCGGGATCCCAAATGTTTGGGAAAATGTCACATTGAGAATTTATCCATTCCTGAATGTCGGTACGGTGGGATTGACCCTTTCCTGTGAAGTTTGTGGCAAGAACCGATGCTCTTATTGTTCCAACAGGTATGTTGGTATTTCTGGCTCATCACTGTTCACTGGTGATCTCATTTATATACATTTGTCTTCTTTGTTCAGTCTGAAGCATGCTTAGGGGAGGGGGATAGGATTTTAACGCTTGTGAAGAGACAAACAAGTTGTGCTCTGTTTATCAACAGTTATTTGTTGGTTTCAGGATGTGAGATAGCTTGGAAATATTAAGAGAAGGACAGAGATATATGTATATATATATAGTCTTCTTTACCATATTTTGGGAGATGTAAATAAGGGAAAGGGGGGAAGGAAGTAGCTTGCCAAGGATCAGCATGTGTGTTTAATGCACCAAACAGCGAGTAGAGATTACAAGGGTGTTAACCTTTAAGGGGTGTCTGTTCTAGATTATATTTAAGAGGCTTCAAACAGAGATAAGTTTTAAAGGGTTTCAAATATATATAACTTTTAAGGGGCTCCAAATATATATAATATTTAAGAGTTAACCAACTCAGAAAACATGTAAGGGATTTAAAACCCAGAGAACATTTAAGTGGTTTCAAACCCAGAGAACATGTAAGGGGTTTCAAACCTAGAAAACCTTTAAGAGGTGCTAACTAGAGAACCGTTAATAGATATAAATAATTGTTATTTTTTGTACTCTGACATTAGTTAAATATAAAACACAATTTTAAAATAAATTACCAAAATGAAAATAATTTTCATCAAAAATGTAATAAACTCAACTATTCAATATTTGTTCAAAATTTTGCTATTTGCTTCGATTAAAATATGCTATTTTTACACCCCTCTCGATATTAATAAGTTTTATGATGTTATTTTATTATTTTTATTACATTTAATAATGTAAGACTTTATAAGGCTTACCATATTAATTTAAAAATTAATATATATTTTTAATCTAAAATCATTCTAAAGAATAATTATGATTTCACGTTCCCGTCTTGATCTTGATAATTTGACACATTTCCCGTCCTGCGATAAAAATGTCATTCCTGTCAATCCCTAATTATATTCAAAAATAATCATTACTTCATCAAATAAATTGTATGTCTTATTTTGTAATTATTTTAACAAAATCTTTTAAAATGGTAAATAATGAGACTATCAAACCTAAGCATTTGACAAATATAGATTTTAATATTGCATTTTAACATAAACGAAAATGCAATTTAACTTAACGTCTTTAAATGATTATTATAAGCTATTTTACCTATGGCAGGTAATAGTGGTTCTAACAATGTTTTCTTAAAATGGCATCTTACCTGACTGATAGCAATTAAATTTGAACTATTGCAGCTTACTACTTTCTTCTTTAGAAGACATATTACTCTAAGATACAAATATAAACCAAAGATTTAAAATCTAAATATACTTTCCAACTGAATTCATTTCATATTTGTCAATTAATATGGAAAGTTAAATTTTAATTAGATGTCTGGTTATACCATTGTTGTTATCTAAGTTACCTGGTCAACCAGAAAGTTAAAAACTCTTTAAACTTATAATAGAACCAATTACAAATATTAAAACATTAAATGCTTCAATAAATATTTGCCACTTGTTAGTTTTAATAAAGATAAAAATTTACTTTTTAATTAAATTATTATCTTACTTTTGCACTGAAGAGCAAGTATTATTTGTATTTTAATATTAATAACTTAATCAAGCTGTATTCTTAGCTCGATGTGTAGCGTGTCTGTCTACTGAGCTAAGGGTCGCGGGTTCGATTCCCGGCATTGCCGAAAAATGTATCATTGGTGAAATGTGGGTTTACCCTTTCACAGTGATGAATTAACGGCCGAGGACTAGATGTTGTGCCTGTCCTAGTATTAAGTTAGATTATAAAGCATATGAAGCTACAACAGGCCTAGCCAGCCAGTAGTGGACTGACCCGGGCCACAGGCTGGAAACAATAAAAAATCAAGTTGTATCATATTTACCTTAAAATAGGCCGCACTCTTCCCCCTAACTCAGCCTATAATCGCACTCTTAACAGCATTGGCTGTCAAAATGAATCTGTCACACTTTAAGTGTAGAATGTTTGAGTTTTAAATTTTATTTTGTCTAATAATTATATAAATATTACTTAGCAGTGTTTTTAGTTGTTGTTTTTTACATTTACAGTTGTTAATTTTATGATGTGTTCGTCCGTCTCCCCCATACTTGTTTTTTTAAAGAGTTTTTCTGTCTGTTATACAGACCAGGGTTCTCCAAACTTTTTTGTATGCGGGCCCACATAATATATTTTACACATTTTTGTGGGCCAAAGAAAAAAAAAGTTTTATTAATGAATGAATAACTATAATTTTTTGGGAGCAGACAGCATGATATGATTTAGAACGAAAGTAAAATGTAACATTTACAAAGAAAGACAACAGGGTATATATATTTTCAAGAATAAAAAACTTAAATTTACTTTGGGATAACAATTGGAAAATTTAATCCTAACTAACAAATTGTGGGAGTTTTGCACCTGATTTTTTAATTTTAAAATATTGCTTAGCTGAGGATTAAATTTGGAGGTACCAATTATTAGAATGGACTTAAATGTTTATGAAATAAATTTGCTCGATGGTTGGACTTGATATACTTCATTCTTGAGAATGTTCGTTTACACAGATGTGTTATGTTATACCAAAAACTGACACAAATCACAGTCACATTGCTTCAAATTCAGAAACTCCTCACGTTATAAAGCTTTCAGCATGTCATCTGATTGAAGATTTCCATTTAAAACCGACTTGGGAATGTTTCAACATTGCAGTAAAATTAATTTTGAAACACCATTATTTGATCTGTTTTTACATCAAGATCAAAAAATCATTCTCAAAGTTGATTTTACAAGTCAGAAATGAATTCAAATGCAGATGAAAAGGGAAATTCTGCTTTACATTTTTCACCTTATAGGAAATTGAACCAATTTATGAACTTTCACCTGTTCTTCAAGTGGCATCGGTTTCTTCCTGGGTACTTTTATACATGCAAATAGATCAATTATATTTGTTTCATCTTGCAACTTTAGATTCATTTGATTCATATGGTCGGCCACATCTGCAAAAAAATGTCGATTTTGGTCTGTGAGAAATGAATCAATTTCTTTTACTAGTTGGAAGAACCGTGATAGAACCTTTCCTCAACCAAGCCATCAAACTGGTGTGACATCAAACTAATAAGTTTATTTCAGAAAATCACAAAAATGGCAATGATACAGCCCGTGAGATCTATTCACTGTAGAAAGAACAGGTTTCAGGACTAAAGACATATTAACATATTTTCCACACAATGCATTGCAGAAATATACTTAAGACTTTGAGAATCTGCCAACCTCACAAGCTTTTGTGATTTTCCCTAACAAACCTTTCTTCACCCCAGACATGTGCTTTCTTCCAACAATTGCTACATGCTGCACTTTATTCTACTCCAGGCTATGTTCTGTTGAGTGACACTACCTGTTTCTTAGGCTGTGGTTTTAAGTCTGATATCATTGTCGTTTAGTAAAATGGCTCTATCTCCCTCTGTCCTTTCACCATTCTTCCTCCTGCACTCTCTTCCACTCTCCTCTCACTTGGACACTTGCTGCTATCTGCTCCTCCCATCTCTTCCTTGGTCTTCCTTGAGGTCTCTTCCCAACATACTTCAAATGACCCCTGTGACTGAAAATGAGGGATTGCAATTCCAACAACTGGCCTGGTGCCATAGTGGAAGCATGTGTGTGCGGACAGGAACTGGACATGTCAACTATATTGTGTGATTAAGAAATAATGGAGGGAAATAATTTGTATTTTGATCAAATCTTGTGGCAGGCTGGATGTGTCCCGTGGGCTGTAGTTTGGAGACTCCTGGTCTTTTATTTACTTGTGGGTGATTGTATGACGTATTAGAGCTATAATATGGCAGATCACTTGATAAAATAAATTATTTGAAGGACTGCGATTATGACAAAGTTGTGTTAAATTTTAAAATCACAGCTATATGAGGGAAAAGAAGAGAATGGAAACAACCTGAAAAAGTGGGCATTGATGAAGAAGGCAGTGATGGAGTTGATTAAACATTTTCCAGTGTTTTTGTGTGTGTGTTTGTATGTATTTATATAAATAAATATGATAAAATTATATTTTTCATTATATTTATAAATATATTATCACTAATTAAATATTTGTGTGTTTGTGTGTACTGGAAAATGTTTAAATAAAATCACTTATCACTTATTTCTTTATTAATATAATCTAAATAATCAAATATGTACGTTATATTTTTTTCATATTGATCACATTTATGGGCACTGTCTATAATAATTGAGCTTGGCCTAGTTTTTGTGCAATGTAAGTTCTGATGTCTCAGATGTACCAATAGTTTTATGTAATATTTACATTAAATATTTATAGGTCTATTTATTTGTAAAAAAACGTTTAAACTCCATATAAAGTAGATCTTATCTTAAAATTCTTGCCAATAATTGTTTCCGATTTGAGAAATGAGCAAAACCATGTTTTTTTTTAAATGAATATTGTATTTCATCTTTAGAATGCCACCTAAAAGAGTGTCTCATCCATGAACAATCCTTGCCAGATAAAATGTTTTACAGATAAGCCATATAAAAATAAATTACAAAATTAAAATACTATAGTTTTGAAAGTAATAGTGGGAAGACTTAGAAACAAATGGGAGGCTAAAGCTTGATTCACATGTTCGCCAAAAATAGAGAACAGCATTGCAATGCAAACTTAAACCTGATTATCAACATTTATTTTCTAGTGTAAGTAATGGATGTTTTCAAACTATAATTCTGTGTTGTAGCACAATCCAATACATCGATACACACTATTTCCATTGTGGGTTATTTCAAATATCCTCACAACGACCAACGAAGCTGTCTGCTTGCTTCTGGCTGTACAGCGCATGCGTTGTCAAATGCGCATGACTGATTTGAGATGGTCGAGTTTGAAATTTGGTTGGCTCTCCTGTGCCGAATATTTCGGGCAGAGTGCACGAAGTAGAGATGAGTTTAACTTTAGCAGAACATCTCACGTTGATGAGGCGGAAATCTTGTGATTGGTTTTGAGCTCTTCACGTGACCCCACTTTTGTTTTGCGCTTATTTTTTGGCGAACGTGTGAATCTACATTAACATTAGAATAAACAGTCTGAAAGATATATCGGATGTAATGAGGTGAACTGGATATAAATATCTCAAGATAAGGATAGTTGGCGTATTTATGTACATGTGGCAATTAACTTTCACGCTCCTAATGCCATAGAGCATAGAGCCATGATTGAGACAGATTGCAGATAGGCGACATTAACATTCCTTCTCTTCCCCAAATATCACTTTAAATTTCTTGCGCTGTATTTGGAAGAAGGTACAGGACAGTTGGATGGGAAAATATTAATAATATGGCACAATATGGCTTTTACAATGAAAATAAGAACGGAGTTCACACTTTAGATTGCTGCCATTGGACAAGAAGGTAATGGCTGCCTCTTTTAGAAAATCAATCGTTATCACCCAATCCACCGACCTAGATGTCATTCTATCGGAATAAATGTTTCTATCCACCTTTCCTTTAACTTCTTCCAATTATAGTACAATTACCTCATAAAACAAAAAGAGGTTTTCCTTATAGAGACTTGAATATCTCAGGTTAGTTAAGCATTTCTCCTAACAGATATTTAAAAAAAACTATTTGGAAGAGACTCCTTATCACTTAATATACAAAGGGTCTACACATCTGGGAGTTTTACTTTTTGTGATGGTTTTGTTTTATATTGAAGAAGGTACAGGAAAGAAGGATAGACACGCTTTCTATTTATGATGAATTTTGCAAATTATTAAAGTAATATTCTAATAGAGATAGGTAGGCAAAACCTGTCCACATACTACACGTGACACATTTGGAACACACAAACAATGTGTGTTTGTATTCCTCTTTCCTGTACCTTCCTCCATATATAATCAAACAAATGGAAGTTTGGAATTTTAGTTCACTATTATTTGTTTTCTCACATTGAAATTTCCAATATTTTTTTCAAAATATATTTTTCAAGGTGGATGCTGGTACATTTCATCATAACTACCCTCTTAGATAACCGTAATATTATAAATTAGCCTAATAAATAAACATCGACCCTATATTCTCACGTCCTGCAACTTTGAAATATCCTCACATGAGTGAGATATTTCCATTTATACTCACACACACTTTGTACTAAAGTGGTGCAAAACTTTTTATCATGTTTTTTTTATGAATATTTATTATTTTGATCACAAGCTTTCATTCGATTTATATAAATTAATTTTATGACTTGACCTATATTGTTGTTCTGTTGAAATTATTTTCTTTAAAAAATTTAGACAAAATGTAGTGACTCAACCAAGTAAAAATTGTTTTGACCTTTTATGATCATCTCATGACTTATTTGTTGTCATTGTTTGAATAGTAATAATAATATTATCATAATGTGTATTATTAGTATAGGCACACTTAAAACATTAGTGACTGCTCTAGTGAGAAATCATTGGGGGAAATTTTTTAAAGTTTCCAAAAATAATCAAATGGAATTTTTACAAACTCACATGTTATCAAATGCATGGGAATCTATTCAATTTTAGTTTTATTCTCATATTGTCTTTTTTTAGGATAACTTTTTGCTTTAATACAAACTTTGGTGAAACTAACTTAAGTATCATTCTAAAAGTAGTTTGTGTAGCTTTTGTTGCTCTGTGAATAGAACTATATTTTTGTTTTGTAGTATAAAAATGTATTATGGCATTTTATAAAGATAATGACAAATTGTTTTTCAAATAAAACGACACCTAGCTTTGACTATGAAACGTTGGAATTATATAGAGTGAGAATATGTTAGGAAGAGTGGTGTCTAAAAATTCTAAAAATTACTAGATATACTTTCATGTATTCATACATCAAATCAAATAATCTTAAAATTAATAAATGCCAAGTGGCTTGGAAACTGAAATATTATATAGTGTTTCAGTGGCGCGGGAACGTTTTTATTTGGGGTGGGGGGTAAAAATAACCCGGTGCTCTTATAGGGGATAACATTTTTGAGATTAAAAAAAGAACAGGAAAATGTAATACAGCTGCCCCTCACACTACGCAAGTGATTGGTTCTGATAAATAATCGCGCAACACGAAAACGCAAGTGAAATGATTTTAACATGAGTGATATAGGGATTACTCCAAAGGAAATAAAAACCTAAAACTTGTAAATGAGTGCCATTTTTTAAATTTATATAACTAGTACAATGCATTAGGTAGCCTACACCTATAATCCTCAATTCCCTGATATTTGTAAACAAACACGATTTTTAATCAATGTATCTAATTAATACAATGCTACAGGTACACTTACTGTTAATCTTCAATCGCATGATAAAATAACTGGATTTGGCAAATCTGGATTATCACTATCTTGCTCTTGACGGTAGGCAACTGCTCTCTTGACGGCCCTGGGACGGGAAGCTCTTGATCTCTTGAAGGTCTTGAGACAGTAAGCTCTTGGTCTCTTGATGGCCCTTGGACGATAAGCTCTTACTCTCTTGACGGCCCTGGGACGGTAGGATTTTGCTCTCTTGAAGGCCCTTGGATGGTAGGTTTTAGCTCTTTGAAAGACCCTTGGACGGTACACTCCTGCTTTCTTGAAGGCGCTGGAATGGTAAGCTTTTGATGTTGTGAAGACCCTAGGTATTTAGACTGACGATTTTCAATTTCTTTGATGAAATGGTAAAACTCAACTGATGGGCAGCATTTTCCCTTTCTATAGCGTTATTTGTATCAAGCCAAAGAACTCTGGATCTCTCTGGCAACTTTGGTGCTTCTATCCATGCTAGGGTCATTCTCTTCAATAATTCTAATGTGCTTAAATAAATCAGCAAATTGTTTTGTTGAAAGTTGTTTGATAGGCTCAACAACATAAGGCTCTTCCCCTTCATGCCGTTCTCTATTTCTTGAAGATCTTCATTGGTTAGTTCTGTTGAGTGGGATTGGAACAATTGATCCAAATTTGCCTGATCTATGTCCTCAAACCCAACATTTTTCTATGTCAACGATGTAATGTCTTGAATTGGAAAGCTCGTGGTCAGGATCTAAATCATGAGAATCAGAAATTTCAGGCCAAACTCTCTTCATACAGGACTGTTTAACTTCTGCCCATGCATATCTAATGTTGTCAATACCATCCCCCTAACACCAAACTGTAGAGTAAAGATCAACGCTTTCACTGGAATGTGTGTACACAGGGTCACACCACCACAGCACAGGATGACTGTGAAATTCCAGCTGACCATGCACTATTTTTGTATTTCTTTGAATCTTGTTATAGCGAAAACACGTAAAGTGATATCACGTACAACGAGGGATACCTTATTTAATGGTCCCACTGTGCATTTCTCTCATTTATTTTAGTCATTCCAAACATTAGAATTAATACATACAAAACATAATAAGAAAAATGTTATCTGATGCAGCTCAGCTAAAAATTATGAAACACTGAATATTAAAGTAGATTTCCATACACCTTTGCCCTATATTTGTTACTAGCTATAAAACCACTAACCAGTTTTGCTATTTCAATTTTGTTGAGCCTCTCAGGTGATTTAGCCTACATTGCCTCATTGTGGAGGTAAGATAGTTTTTAATGCATCCAAGCATTGAAAAACTTCTTTCTGCAGTGTCTGATGTAGCTGGTATCACTATCAGAGTTTTCAAAATCTCTTCAGTGTATGCTCCAAGCACATTTTATTTTTATTATGTTAACATAGTGTGAACATTGTATCTTGCCTCAATAAGATGTTTACATTATCTAAAAGTTTTACTATATTATTTTGGGGAGGTAAAAATGATACTTTTTACCCCCCTAAATTTTTTGGGGGGGTAAAATTTACCCTCGTACCCCCTAGTTCCTGCGCCACTAATGTTTTTACACTGGTTTCCTTAAGTGCACAGTAAGTGATATGAATGGAAGCCAACCTGAAGGAGAATTAGGTTAGGCCTTAACGGAAATGATCTGCAACTGTCCTTTTTGACAGATACTTCCGATACTGAGATAGTAATAATATTACTTTATTCAATATCGACTGCTAATAGAATACTTTTTATTTTATATATCTTACCTTGTTACCACACTTTTGTTAACTTGTAACTATTATTTTTTATACATTTCTCTTGGCTAATTCGGGAAGTGTTTACCTATTTGTAACATTGTATAAATAGCATAGGATTTAATTAGATTCACCAACTAAAAACTAACAGTTAATATATTTACAATTATTTAGTTTACTGTCAGAACTAGCATTTTCTTCATAATTGGTAAGGAATATATTGAAGTAATGAAATAAATAATATAACACATCTTCTAATACAATTACAATATAATATCAATCCAAATATTGATTGTTGATGGTAAGACTTAACCTTCATAAATATGCTTTGCTTCACGGTCGAGCAAATTAAAATTAAATCTCATTCTATTTATTTTACCTATTGTGCTAGCTAATGACTTGATGTACAATTAGTTCCCAAAGTGTGGTTAAACCTCTCACTAAAAACCAGAACCACAACTCTAAACCAAAAACTTGGGTTACAAAAGCTTAGCAAAAAAAATAGAGATAGTTTTTTTTATGTCCAGATATCTTACATTTTGGATTTTCAGTCAATTTAAATGAAAAGTTTATACATTACATATTTGCTCATTTATAGTACAAATGGCACATGAGTTATGTTGAAATTATTATTATCAATTCATATGCGGTTTTAAGTAAAAAGCATTTGTGTTTTTGTAAGAATAATATTAATATGTAAACTCGGTCGCTTTGATGACCGCATGGTTAAAAGCTTTATCCTCCCAATAGACCAGACTACCGATGGCGGGGAGATCGTGGTTCGATCCTGGTTGGGTGTACTGAGGGTGGTTTTCCACACTCCATGCAAATGTGGGTACATTTCCTTTAAATTAAACCTTTCTCATCCCTAACCCATAAGTGTTATTAGTACATAAGCATATAACATAGTAAAAAAAGATGTAAACTCAAATTATTACTTGCAATTTTATTTTACCACGTCTCCCTACAAAAGTTATACAGTTATATTTTAGTTTATTTCTTTAATATTTTTACTATAGTAAAGATCCTTTATTAATGTTAAACAAATTAAAAATATTTTATATACATTAATATGTTTATAGAGGATGAAAAATTGTTTAATTACATTGTATAAATTTAATGCTGCTTTTTTTTTTTTTAAATGACAAATATTTATTTCAACAGTGTGTTATTGTATCATGACAAGTTTTGCATATCTTGGTTTTCTTATGAATGTACATTTGGAACATCCTTTTGAAAATACAAGCATATTTTCTGTGCTCAACATTGATACCATTGCATTATATTATTTGTGTTATTTTATAGGTAATGATAACAGCTATCAAAAGTGACAGTTCTAGCTGTCAGATATGTCCATTCGTAAGAAAATTGGAGTATAGGGGCTGTATGCAAGAACTTGACTAAGTGGATGCTTTGTTGACACTAGCGTGGGTTTTCTTGCGTCATCATAGGTTGAAAGGTGGAGCGATAGTGTTATCGGGACCACAATATCGGCCACCAATCATTCACTAGCATTCTTGCGTACCGCCCTATAGTTAAGTGTGTTCAAGAGTGTTTGTTTTCTTGTAAAGAATTAAGGTTAAAGTTTTGATTAAATATTTCACTTGCTGGCCGACGTTAAAAGGCCAGCTTGGGTGGTAGTCATCTTGCTTCAAAATACATAGCTAACAGAAAACCTAAGATCATATTAATAGTTTTTTTTTACCGGTGAAATATTTTTCACTTTACTAACTTTCTAATATTAATTACTACTCGAGTCTTGAGCTTTCTTGGTTTATTGATGTCTAGAATTTTATAAATAATCAACTAGACAAATTTTAGATGTCGAGTAATAGTTAAATGTATTTATGGTTTAAATTAGGAGGTATAACCAGCACACTTACCTTGGTGATACTGGAGTAGAAATTATTTAGATAGAACACTAAAAACCATACACACACATTTTTAAGGACAAGCTTTCACAGTCACAGACAGCTTCATCAGGTCAAGAGAGTAGACTGACGCTCTTGGTTGAACTGCAAGGTTGACAGCTGACTCATAAAAATATAAATAAATAAAATCAGGATCACTTAAGTTTTAGTTGATTTAGCAGGAATATTTTAGAGCCCAGCCTTTTTAATTGACATTTAATCAGACTTAAGAGAAAATGGTTTGAAACGCCAGAATAAGCAAATCTCCTTACTATGTTTAGATGAAGAAGGATTGCATGTATCATTAGCCTGCAGCTAACATACTAAAACAATTTTAGAACAGTGTACGTGCGTTAACAGGGTTGCCATACATCTGAAGAAAAGCCAGTGAATATCTATTAAAAAAACTGAAATATATAACCATTTTAGGCATATAACTACAAGCATGAAATTCTCAGGAAGAAATAGCATATTGAAGAGCTAAGTATACCAATTCAAATACAAATCTCCCATAATTCAGATGATTGTGTGACTATCAAGCTATGACAGGCCTAGCAAGTCAGTAGTGGAAAATATATGGCTTGAATAAAAAACTGACCTAGGTCACAGGCTGAAAACAGTAATGGTTGGTGAAATGGATTTCTATTGCTGGAGAAAAATCCGTCGACCTTGGCTGGGTTTGAACCCATGTACATCAGGTCCTGAGGTGAACACTTTACTGTAAAAGCAACCGGGAACTACATTAATTCATTATTCTCAGAAACTTGACACTATTTCTAATATACGACACATCATTAATACTTTCTCATACTCTCTTATAGCTTAGAACACAATTTTTAAAAATCGGTTATCGGTAAACAAGCCTTAAGTTTTTGTCAGGAAAAAAAACAATTCATTTTGTTTACTTTTTTTTTAATAAAAAACACTTTGAATATAAATTTCAAACAAAATTGCTAGAGCTATTTAAAAAAATATATATTTCCAAAAATCATTCTTCATTAAACTACTTGTAAATTATTTGATAAAAAAACAAATATTTTTTTTAATCATGTAAAATACTTGTCAGATACATATTTTGAACAAAATCGTTACAACCGTTGTTGAAAGATTTTAAAAAAGCAGTCATCTTTCACACTAAGCGTTCTTTTCTGCTTTCTTAGAGCTTTGAAACAATGTAAAACTGAGACGTGTGAAATGTAATAAAAGATTTTATAGAGTTTGTAGTGATGCTCGAACCAAACAAGTGACCTTGTTTTCAACCAACAAAGGAGTCTTTCCTCCCACGGTTGGCCAAACTTTCACCCTGGGGGGGAAAAAAACAAAAAAAACTTGAGAGTAGATAATTTTTATATTTTTTGCCATTGTTAATTAATAATTTAGTTAGGTTAAATCTATTTGATTGAACGAGTATTGACCTAGTGAACTCTTGCCCAGTAACTGTTCTTATTTTTAGAATTGGAATCTTACTTCAAGGTACCCATATAAATGTCAGGTTAGAATGAAATGCATCAAACCATTCTTTCCAATGAATTCCCCATGGAATTATGTAGTAAAAAAATTGCAACCCTGATTAAAAATACATTGTCTATTTTATTTTTTTCCCATAGTCATTCGTTATCTACTTTGTATCTCTATCTACTTTGTATCTATGAGAAAGTAAATAAATATTACAACATAGTTAATTTATTTATTTGTGAATGCTGCAAAAATAAGAGTGAAATATTACTTTTATTTTTAAATGACATCATATTGTAAGCTGGATAAGTGAAAATGATTAAAAATTGCTATACAATTATGACTTGCGAATATTTATTCAGTTTTAATATGATTTCAAGATTCCACCTTATAATAGAGCCACTCATTGTCAAATAAAATAAGTCTGGAATTAAATTGCAAGCACATTTTATATGTAAATCTTTAAGGTTATAGGGATATACATATTTTATTGTCATTTTTGTATATTTGGTGACAATGTGTGAATTGATAGTTAAGTTTGAATGCAAGGTTTAGAGACTTTAAAAAGGTTGCTCACTTTTTTGTTGTAGGAATATTTTTGTAATAAAATTATATTGAACGTATTTAAAAAGTTGTTTTATTTTTTCAGGTGCTAAAAAACTCTTGAAATCCTTTCCCTACTATTTTTGAATGATTTTAAATTATTTAATGTTTTGTTGTAAAACTATATGCTCGTTAATTCGACAGTGTAGTTATTAAACAAAATATTGTTGGAGACTTTCAACTTGATGTTTGTTTATTGCCAAATAATTTAAATCTAATTATTAATATATTTTTTAAAGAAATGCCTCTTTTTCACTTTTGAGGTACATTTAGTTATATATTTAAGAAGGTATAAGAAAAGTCTGATAGAAAAACATATCTTTTAATGTGTTTTTGTCCCTCTTTCATTTTCTTCCATATACAGTAGTGGACCTACAGTAGCCCCATGGCTTCTTTGGTGCTGACTGACAGCTTTGAAAAGCTACCAGACCAAATTATGTATCCCTACGCCGAACCATATGATCTGCAAAAAACATGTTGATTGTCAGTCAGCACCAAAGAAGCCATGGGGCTACTGTATATCTGCTGATTCAATATATGTGGTTTACCCCTTACCCCCCTAAAAATGTCATAAGTTTCAAACCACACACCAAGTGACACTTCCCTGCACAACTTGCCACCATTATCTTTGTATCGTTCTCGCTGTTTGCATTAGTCGTGTTGTGTTATTACTGCATTTGTGATCAGAAAGCCCTTACTTATTTACCTTAATAATGGCTCCAAAGCGTAAGAGTTGTGATATTGGTAGTGCTTATAAACCTAAGGCTCCTTATCCACAACAAGAATTTTCGTCATTCCAGAAAATTTACCGGCTTAACAATAATACATTATTTTATACACACGTCTGTCCATAAGCCGACACGACAAATTCTCCAGACACGGTGCCGTTTGTAGCACCGGATTCTCACTTTAGAGATGTGCTGTGTTTGCAGTGAGACATTTACCAACCTGTCTACATGTCCACAAGCCGGCAAACTCGCTGTCAGTCAATAGTTGGCCTTTGCAGAATTTAATATTGATTCTGAATTATTAATAATGCTGGTTGAGGAAAGACCAGACCTGTGGGATAAAACAATTGATGAGTACAAAGATAAACAGCTGACTTTTGTAGCTTGGAAAGAAGTAGGCAGACAAATCAAAGAAGATTTTGAAACACTGTCGGATAGGGAAAAAAAACACATAAGTATGTAGTTGTCATATTAAATTTTATTTTTTATTGACATGAAATAATAAGCAAACCTATTCTGCCATACACCCGAGTACAGACCCGACTATAGAGTGCCGTCCCTTCTGGACAAAGCCACACTTTTTTTCTACCGTCCTGCGGATTTACTGTTCTTGCGAAAATTCTCGTCATGGACAAGGGGCCTAAGAGAAGTCTTTACCAGTAGTGAGAAAGTGAAAATCCTGGTACCCACAATAGGCTAAGATTTTTTTTAACTAATAAAATTTTGTTCGGTATTACCCACTACAGCACTACGGTGTAACAATATATAGTCCTTAAGAAAGCTTTATAAAAATGATTAATCAGACATAGAAGGAACACTGTACAGTGATGTAAAGTAAGTGATAGTGAAGGAAGCCAACCTGAAAGGATAGTTGGGTTAGGCCTAGACAAGGACTAACATACTTCTTTCTTCATTTCTTATTACATTTAAAACACACAGTGTTTTAATATGCAGAAATATTTCTTCTCCATAAAAAGAGACTAGTATTAAACAAAGATATTATAGATAACTAAATGTTTTATATGTGTGTCTTTATATGACAAAGGAATATATCCGAAAATTTAAACAGCGTGTAACTGTGAAAGTGCGAAGAAGTGGGTGATGTAAATGTAAGAAGAAATGTAGATAGAAGTGCGTTTGTTTCTGTCTAGGCCTAATCTAACTATCTTATCAGGTTGACTTCCTTCACTATCACTTAATCTACATTATTGTACAGTGTTTCTACATTGTCTTACTATACATTTCCAAACTATTGGGCAATAATTCATTTTATAAAATTATTAAAGTTGAACAGAATCAGGCCCATTTCGAACTATCGGAAATTTGAGCCATGAGGAATAATAGTAAAAAATGAAAATAGTTAAATGTTTTTAAGTAAATCCATTCATAAAATTTCATTCCAGAGATTTGTCCAAGAAGAAAATCATCCAGAAAACTCTACAATTCTTGTTAGTTATTATTACTTGGGTAGAAGTTATGTAAAGGCCTGTGTGCCAGGTGCATAACTAGTTCGGAACTATCAAATCTTTAATGCAAATATTTTCAAATTGTGTTTATGTTACATTCCAACAGTGGAACTGTGCATTTCATTAATTAGGCAAATTTCTGCAGATTCCATTTTACAAACTGAGCAAAAATTGCATTAACTCTTGCCAATTTCATGACATAGAACTTATTGTACTTTTTACTAGAAACTTAAATGAAATTTGTTTCATTTATAATTAATAATTCAGCATTTATGAATCCTGACAGGCTTTAACTTGAAATTGTAACAATTCCAGCACTTCTAAAATAACCAACCCATAATATAAATATTAAGTTCAATTCTTGAAAAGTATTCACTAGATTTCTAGTCATAAATATCAGACTCTACCTTAGTTTACCTAACTTCTGGTAGGCAGGGTTAAACCAATACTGTATTATGATCATAATACTATTTCAATATCATGTTAGTTCCATTGGAGCACACTAAGGATTTGCTAAAATTCTAACCAAATTAAGGCCAGTGTTTGTTATATGAGATGTAGTTATGTCCTGTGAAACATGTCTAAAGTGTAAACATGCACATTACATAAGGTATGACTCTGAGAAGGTATTTTTATATATCGCTAAATTTTTAACACAAAATATTTTTACTTCTTTTTTACACCTCTAAAATGAAACAAATGAGGTTAAACTTATTGGTAATATTTCCATGGAGCTTGGATATATTTGCTCCGACTACGGCGCGATGCCATGTGTGCCGCTTCAGTTGAGTTTGCGCTATTCTGTCCATGTGTATGACACGTTTTCGGTTTGCTGTTCTGTAACCTTCCAATAATATTCTTTCTTGATGTCAAATTCACTTTTAATCAATGATGCTTAGCCATCAATCATGGATTTATTGAAATTTGATGATATATACTTGTTGAGCTTGGCCATATGGGATACATTTGTTAGTTCTCTAGACAAGAAAAAATATTCCATAACTTTTATTTACCTTGCAACATTGTCTCGGACAATGCTGGTCAAGTCTTGTCTCATATGTTCAGCAACATTTGTTTTACCGAGGGGGACCTAACATTTCCCCCAAATTCGTCCCAAATAGAGAATTTCAACCAGAAAGTGGATCTCTGATATTATCTTACTAATATTATAAATGCGAAAGTTTGTGTGTTTGGATGTTTGTTGCTCAATCACGTCAAAACTACTGAACAGATTCGAATGAAACTTTGTAGGTAGGTAGGTAGGTAGGTAGGTAGAGTATGTCCTGGAATAACATAGAGGACTATTACCAACCTTTGATTTTACATTAATTTTACAATATTAATGTTTAAACTTTTCGTATATAAGAGATATATTGTGATTTTAATTTTACGAGTAAATATGAATGTGATTATATTATTATTATTAGAACCGCATCTTACTACCCGTTCAGGTTATATTATATATGCGAAAGTTTGTGTGTTTGTATGTTTGTTACTCAATCACGCCAAAACTGCTGAACGAATTCAAATGAAACTTGGTACATAGATAGAATATGTCCTGGAATAGCATATAGGATTATTCCCAACCTTAGGTAGGTAGATTATGTCCTGAAATAACATATAGGACTATTACCAACCTTTGATTTTACATTAATTTTACAATATTAATGTTTAAACTTTTCGTATATAAGAGATATATTGTGATTTTAATTTTACGAGTAAATATGAATGTGATTATATTATTATTATTAGAACCGCGTCTTACTACCCGTTCAGGTTATATTATATATGCGAAAGTTTGTGTGTTTGTATGTTTGTTACTCAATCACGCCAAAACTGCTGAACGAATTCGAATGAAACTTGGTACGTAGATAGAATATGTCCTGGAATAGCATATAGGACTATTCCCAACCTTTAATTTTACATTAATTTTACAATACTAATGTTTAAACTTTTCGTCGGGCGAAGCCACGACGGGTAACAGCTAGTATTAATATCTAACTCATTTAATATGGCTCATTTCATCCTTTAATATCACTGCTTATTCAAGTCACAAGCAAATACCAGCGACATTAATTTTAGCATACAAACTAATACACCCTCTAAATCTTCAATGCAAAATTCTTCTTCCTTATCTCCCAGTTATGTTTGCTACCTGTCAGCGGGACCAGCATCCTCCTCTGGTTCAGTCTGTCAGTCATTGCTCCCGTCTCTCTCAACTGCCGAATGTTTGGCATCCCTTCCCTCTTGATAACTTCCTCCACCTCCTCTTCTCGGTTATAATGCACAATAGCATGACAAAATGTTAGACCACAAGTATCCTACAACAGAGCTGGTGAACCTTTTGGTGGTGTATGCCCAATAATTTTCAGATAAATTTTCATGTACCTATAGAAATTTTGAGCAACAAATTGAAATTTTTGTCGCTATTATAATATTATATAAGTATACTTATTGATATCAAAAACAAATATTATATGTAGAAAAAAATAGTTGAAAGTATCCTTAGGAAACTTAGATTGTCAGTCAACACTTCTGAATTGAAGGGTACAGGGGAAAAAGTAGTAAGTCACATTACATTCTTTTACAGCATAACCCCGGATAACAGTAATTAAACTATGGAAGAGGATGGATACATTTACAAGGAACATAAAAAAATACACCAACTCAATAATTCAATGTATTATTATTATTATCACTGCGTCTTACTACCCGTTCGGGTTATACGCACTTACGCTAATGTGCAATGGTAGGGTGATTGTGAGATGAAATGGAGGACCTACAGTTTAACGTGGAATCCGAACCACGGTGGAGGCCTGGCATTCCTCACATTCACAAGTTGTGAAATTCAATGTAGAATGAAGATCTAAAATATATATAAAAGGCAAAGTAATTTAATAGAGCAAAGTTTACAGACATTGTGGCTTAAAATCAAAAGGTGTGGTACACTCAAATCTTAAACAAAGAGAGCACAAGCTTTACTTGCTCGCCTCCAGTATATTACACAGTGAAATCCTGAAGGAACAAACACAATCTACATGAGACTTTATGACAAAAGGTGTGCCATAAGGGCCCACTTACCCTCAAGGGCAGAGGTGGCCAAACAGTCGATCAATCGCAGTGGCTCATTTGGTCGCTCAATTAAGAAAGATTGAGAGAAGGAAAATAAAGAGGAGGTTTGCAGTGTACCTGTACACAACTGTTCTTAACCGGACTAGAGTCAACATAACACATTAGAGTAGCAATCGATGCTAGAAGCTATCCTGTAGTATTTTTTGTTTCTTATTTGATTTGAGTAATGCTTGTTTTATTTTATTTATCATGAACGTTGACTTTATTAGTAAAAATGAGTGCACCTAAACGACCGAAAACCTACCTATTCCATAAAGAATGGGTAAATGATTTCTTTTTTTACGATGTCCAGAGATAAATACCTGTGTTTGATATGGCATGCTAGTGTTGCGGTGTCAAAGAAGGGCAATTTGGAGATTCATCATTTTGAGCCTTCATAAGAAGAACTATGACTATGACTTTTCACCTAAAAGTGAACAACGGAAGATTAAAGTGAAAGATATGATTTCTCTGTTGGGAGAACATCAATTAATATTTGTTAAGCCCATTGTACAGTCACAAGCAGCATCTGAGGCATCATTTCATATAACGAATATTTTAGTGAAACATAAGAAACCTTTTCAGGATGATGAGGGTGGTGACGTTTTGTTCAATTAATTTAAGAATAAAATTGAGATTATGGACGCTATTAAACACATTCAGCTCTCTCGCCAATCTGTGACGCAACGTGTATAAATAATGAGTGGTGATTTACTAAACAAATTGGAAAAAGACATTGATAATTGTAGTTATTTCTCGCTACAGTTAGATGAATCAACTGATGTGGTAGATACTTCTCAATTAATCGTGTTCATAAGAATGATTTTTGCTAGACATGAAATTCAAGGATGAGTTTATAACCATGATCCCTAAGAAAGGAACTACTAAAGTTGAAGATATTTACCAACTTTTTGTCAGCCTTGTTAAGAAAACAAGCCTCCCTCTCTGGAAGCTTGTATGTATTACAACCGACAGGGCACCAGCCGTGGTTGGTAGAAATAATGGGTTTCTTACACTCTACCGTAAAAATGAAGATTTTCCCGATTTTATACCTTTACACTGTACTATTCCTCAGAATGCATTGATTGCTAAAGTAATAAACATGAAAGATATTCTGAATATTACTGTTAAGATAGTCAACTCAGTCCAAGCAAGGATCTTAAGAAGACAACTTTTTAGAACTCAACTTGAAAACGATGCAGAGTATGAAGACTTGCTGCTACATACTGATGTAAGGCGGCTTAGTCGTGGAAAATTCATAGCAAGATTTCAAGCTTTATTTCCTGAAATAATTGTGTTCTTGGACTCGGAGAAAACTACCCTTCACTACATGACGCATCTTGGCCAAGCAGCTTAGCTTTTTTGACTTTTCAAGTCAAAATTGCTACTCTTAAAATCTCAGCCTTAAAGAATGCATTTAAAGAATTTTCCTAGCTTAGAAAAAATGGCAGAAAAGGGAGATAGCCACACTTCTGAGATATTTTGTAGTGAAATACAAAAACTTTGGCAAGAGTTGGAGATACGGTACTAAGAATATGTGAAGCAGTTTGATCCAGTATTGATTTTTATGTCATTCCAATTTTCTGAAAAAAAAACATTAAAGGAATTTCCAAAGCACTCTCTTCCAATAACTCTGCTACAGGTGTTCTGCTCTTCAAAGAAACTATCCTTTACTAGGTCATCTTTGTCTTCGGTTGGACAACGCACATTGATGAAGACCGTATATACCACCTCCCTCATACTATACCTGACATCGGGGGTGCAGGATTTTGAGGGTGGAGTGGCACTCTGGTTAACTATCAGCATAAAATATAATTTTCTCTGGAAATTAAACCTGTTTGTATTTAAATGTGGATGTAAGGAATGTGCCCTTTTATTTAATAGTAATCGGAAGTTAGTTAAATTAATGATATAATTACCACTAGATAGATGTTAATTTAAATATTAATGGTAGACAGACACGAGCAAGTGTGTGTTTGTTCTAATTTTGTTTGCATAATCCCCCCCCTAACACCACAAATAAAAAAAATCCGGCACTGCTACACTTTGAACTACACCCCTGCTAGACATCCATCGTTAATGAAATATGTGATTAACTGGTGACACTCTTTTTGCGGATTAGAAAACCTGTGCCTACAACTATGTGTCTGTTTCTCAAAATAAAAATACATTTTCGCCTGATTCTGCTCTACCATCTCCTGACCTTCTAACATTTTGTATAGCCACCAGTGGCAGCGCGTGATATTTATTTTTGTCGGGGCCAGGTCAAAGCTTTTTCTCACTATGTGTTAACATATTATATTAAATTCGTTTAAGTTTTCTTATTTTTAAAAATCTCCAGGAATACAAAATCACTTAACAAATCTACAAACAGAAAGAATAAAATAATACAGGTTTTGAATTAAACTTATCAAGTGATGACTTAATGCCAATTCACAAGTACAACAGTATTTTAAACATTCTATAAATCTGCCAGGGTGACCTGGCGGTCTAGGAGTAAGGTGTCAGATTTCTGTGCTGGGGGTCCAAGGTTCAATCCTCGGTCCTGGCACAGATTCGTCTGATTGCCAAACCCTTCCTTCACCTCTGACAAGACATGTATTAATCACAACTTGTGAATGTCTGGAATGCCAGGCCTCCAGCGTGGTTCGGATCCCACGTTAAACTGTATAACTCTATAGCGGGTAGTAATACGCGGTGCTAATAGTAAATAATAATAATAATAATCTGCCAAATATGTCTATTTTTTGACACCTGTTCAATGTGTGTTAGGTCTGAAATTTTGACAGTGGAATATATCTGTGATGCAATATTTACTGTTCTAAATGTTTTAAACTTAAATGGATTTTCTAAATGAATTGCACATCCCTCATGTATTTTAATCATTTAACTTACAAATTTAAGATCCTTACAGCCTACTATTGTCCACAACACCACACCACCAAATAATAAACAATAAAAACAAAATAAGCTCTGTTTTTCTTCACTCACAATTAACCACAATTTTTTACCAAATCAAGAATTGGAAAAAGTTCTTTTTTTTTTCTTGCCATCCACCTGCATAAATGTGAAGTCACTAGGCTGATGTTCTCCTAACTGTTTAATTTCAAGTTTTTATTGCAGTTTTGATTAAAAATATGGAGTTTTTAAAAAAGAATCTATTTTATTCATTTTAATGAATTACTTTTACTCGTCACCTTACTTATTGGGTCTTTAATGTTTTTTTGAAGACACTTTACACGCTAAAACAAAATATAAATTATCTTTATCGAATTGCAGGCTCTCTCAGACTGACCTGATTATCTACTATTAAGCTCATAGTGGAATGAACTTGAGCTAAATCTCCTACTGGACGACAGGGCTTATCTGAGAGAGGCTGACCCTTGTCAACTTCTGTATTTAGTAAATGGAGTCTCGAGCGCTTGTACAGTCACGTGACGATTAGAGCGAGTAATGAATCCTCTTGGGATTGGAATACTGTATAATGAGTCAAATAATTCCCTTTGTGTAGAGAATGGTGCTCCTCTTCACATTAATGTTTTTTTACTAAATATGCTATAAAATAAAAATGATTTTTTTAAAGATCAAAAAGTGTTGGTGTGGACATACCTGCCCCTGATATTAGTTACTATATCTAATACAAAGCTACCATCATTTCGGGTAAAGTTGACCATTGACTCAATAATTTGAATTTACCGCTCCAGGTCATGGCCTACTAGAGCTCTTGCATTTGTAAAAAGTTGACCATGAAGCACAAACCTCCTAGAAACTTTTCAGCATAAATTAAAAATATTTATTTGAAAATAAGAAGAAAAAAAATATTCTTTTGGGGGGGATTTTCAAATTTGTTATTGTAACTTTCTGAATTCGATGAAATACTTTATTGAACTGTCTAATGTTGTGTGCCGAGTGGGGTTTCCTCTGCATCTCGCAGATGTTAAAGATGTAGTTCAGCACCATTTAAATCGAAAGGGGAGTGTCAAAAAAGATTTAAAAACAATAAATCGGGAAGGGAGTGGCTCCTTGGCTTCATGGGCAGATACAAAGAACTAAGTCTGAGAATGTGCGAGAATATTAAAAGAGCTAGGGCTGCTGTTAATCATGAAGCAATTAATAATTATTTTGATGAACTTCAAGTTACCATGCTTGGTATTCCTCGATCAAACATCATAAATGTTGACGAAACTAATTTTCAGGATGATCCAGGGCCAACTAAAGTGGTTGTCAAACAAGGGGCTTGTCATGCAGAGACTTATGGACACATCTAAGAGTAGCATAAGTGTAATAATTGCTGGCACAGGTGATAGAAATGTCCTTCCTCCATTCGTTGTTTATAAAGCCTTGCACGTTTATCAACCATGGACTGAAGGAGGTATTGCAGGCTCTGAATATAGATCTAATAAATCGGGTTGGTTTGACTTGCAAACGTTTGAAGAATGGTATTCTGATTCCATACATTAGGCGTCTCTATGGCCCTGTGGTTCTGATTGGTGACAATCTAGTCACCTCTCTGATGCGGTGATAGAAGAGTGTGGAAAGCACAACGTTCGGTTTACCTTTCTTCCTCCTAATTCAACACATTTATGTCAACCGCTTGATGTTGCCTATTTCCGACCACTAATGACAATTTGGAGGAAAATTCTAGAGGAATGGAAGTTAAAAAATGGTGGAGTTTTGCTTAAATTTTGAGTTTCCAAAGAAATTAGGTGAAGCATTGGAGAAGGTTGGAATCAGCAACTCAGAAAATGTTCTGTCTGAATTCAGAGGGTCAGGCATCATTCCTTTGGATCTCAGTGCTGTTCTGAAGAAACTTCTAAGAGACAAGATTCCCAGGATAATTTTAATGTAGAATGGGCTTCAGAACTCTTAGAATTTCTTAAAACTCAACTAAATCCTAATAGGGGCCCAGCTAGTCATGGAAGGGGGAAAGGGGTAAATGTCACACCTGGTAGGCCAGTTTATGATAAATATCTTCGGGATTCTGCCACATCATCTGATACTACTAGCAAAACTGATAGTGTGACTGCTGTAAAGAACAATATTCCTGAAAAAAAAAGTTTCAAACTACCAAGTCTACCAGCAATGAAGAAGTTAACGTTGATTCACCGGAATCAAGTTCCACCAGTTCTGAAGACATTGACAAGGAAGTGGGTTCTCATGACAGCAGCAGTGAAATATTTGACCTGGCAAGCTTGATGGAAGGTGATTTTATATTGGTTAGTTTTGAAACAAATGGATGTACACGCAAATTTATGGGGAAGATTCTGAAGCGTCTTAAAAACGAGTCCGCTAGGGTTTGGTTTTTAAGAAAATTCAAAGGACAAAAACAAACATTTTTTCACTATCCATCAATTGAAGATAAAGGAATAATTAATATAAGTCAGGTTTTAGGAAAGTACAAACCTACAGATCTAAGGCGTGATCATTACATTTTTCATAAGCTTGATTATAAAAATGTTGAGTGATTACCATGGTACGTGAAAGTAGATTTTGAGTAGATAAGGACAGGTGTTCCTTATTTTTTATAATTATAAACATAATTTTTATTATTCATAAGCTTGATGATAAAAGTGTTGAGTGATTAGTATGTGAAGGTAATTTTGAGTAGCCAAGGAGGTGCTCCTTAGTTTTTATGATTATAAACATGAATTATCATAATTTTATTGATGATAGTAGAAATTGTTAAAATAAATATTTTATGATGAGATTTTTTTTTCAATCACTAGCCTAATAACTTATAATGTGAGTTAATATATTTATAATCACAAGTGTTTAAAGTTGATAAGAATAGATGAGCTAGGTGATCAACTCTACCCCACCTTATGCTGCTAAAGTTGATCACTTTTATAAAATATAACTATACAAATAGTGTAATTTTTTTTAGTGGCAGGATATTGTTCTTAAACCTTTATTTAACTTTACCTGATTTTTTTAGATTTTCTCATGGATAATAGAAAATTATTTTTAAAAAAACTCTAATTCTGATCAACTTTACCCGAAATGACGGTACTTACTTTACTCATAATTGTTGTTAGTGCCTCTGGCCTATATAACCTAACATTCCACATCCTAATCTTAATCTATTTTCCTAGCTTTACTATCTCACGACTTCCCCGGAGTAGTCCCCGCCTGGGAAATCTGAATGGGGGACTATTTTAGCTCAGAAATATTTTATCCCAAGAAAAACCATGAGAAATTTTTAAGCATTTATTATTTACAGTGAACGCTCATCATGCCCACACCCAACCTCCAAGCAGGACCACCCTTATCAGCTGTCTGCAGATGCTTAGTCAATATATTCACAGCTACCCTTCATATCTGGATGTCGTATCCTCTATCTGCAGCCTGAGAGCGCGCCGTACCATGGATGATAGGGACCAATTAAAAAGTAATTTTTCGACAAGCACAAAAGAAAATTAATGTTTCCTAACAAAAAACAGACATGCCAAATGTTCACTATTAAATGCTATCATTAACTGAATACTAATTTTCATCATTAGTTTTTTGCACCTTCCTTTGTAACAAGAAGAGAGATGCATAAAATTTTACTCAAATGGTATTTGCTTGACTCCTTGGGCTGTCATTTATTGAAGTAATTATAAAACATTTTATCAAAAGTTACTGATGGCCATTGAGAAATCTATCAACCTAATACACTGCTCTCTGTCTAAACTGTTGACATGCAACATTGTTTGGTATTAATGATAATCATATGCTATCTTTACACTTCAGCATATTTTTCATAATATATCATGGCATATAAGAGACCTGCTATAGAGAAGTGCCCATGAAGTGTAAGAAAGTGCTGTATAGGGTGTACTTTGTATCCATACTCACATATGGAAGTGGAGGCCATGGAAATTAAGTTTGTTGTAAAAAGTCCGGGCAAGAGTGGGAGTACATGAAATGGCGTGGTCACATAATGAGGATGGACAAAAGAAGAATATCAAAGAGAATGATGGAGGAGCAGATAATAAGTGTGCAATTGAGAGGAGAAGAATGGTGAAAGGAAAGCGTTAGATGGTGGTATATTACTAAATTGACCCGACCATAGGCTGGAAACAGTTTATGAAGATATGGCTGGCCATGTAAAGTTTTTTTTGAATAGCATGCCATGTGATAGGAAAAACTGATTGCTAACCACTCAGGCAACACTGTGCCTTAAGTTAGCCAATCTTTCACTAAAAGGTAAAACGAATTGTGTAGTGTTAAAAAATGGTCAGAACTAACCAGTAGTATCATGTTTCTTAAAACCAATTATCGTACATTTGGTGAACCCAAACGATGAATTAAACACCAGGAAAGCTCATGTAGAGGACTATAACCACACAACTCCTCCAAGGTTTAAGAGTTGAGAGAGCGGTGACTTATCAGGTACCTACTTGAATAGGCTTCCTTAATTCACCATATCTTTCAAAATTTTTGAGTCCATTGTTTTTAAGTCTAAACCATGGACTATGCGTATATCTCAAATGGGAAGAAGGATAAGAATAAAGATTAAAAATCAATACAAGACAAAATCTTCAAAAATCGACTATCATTAAACTACCCTTAATTTTAGGGCTAGAATAAAAATGAGTTTGCCTAGATGTATGGCATTTAAAATATAAAGTTCAAATCAAACCTATCAAACAGTTTCAACCGTAATCCAAGGCACTAAGAGAAAGACAGAATTGTATGACCCAATGTTTTTAGTTTGGGGGTACATAAAACATAATTTTGAGATCGAAATACTTGATGATTACAACATAAACACTAAACTATGAGCTTTGTTATTAGCATTGCGTCTCATTTGGACTATTCACTCATGTACTAATTATACTAATGTGTTAGAGATAAGGAAGGTTGAATTCATATAAAGTAAATATACATTTGCATGGAGGGAGGGTGTAAAACCACTTAAGAAAAATCACCTGACTAGGATTTGAACCCCTATCTCCCCGTAATTGGCAGTATAATCTATTGCGAGAGTGGTGGCTTAGACCATGCGGCCACTGAAGAGGGTAAAGGAGTTGTTTTGAACCGAGTCATGTAGCACATATGTATGCACCTTTTTATCTATAGACTTGAAAAAAATAAATTGAGGCAAAAAACACTTGTTATGAGTTCATCCAAAAATTCAATTATGGGGTAAAAGGATATAAAAGTAAAGTATTTACAATGATTGGGTTGCTTAATTACATATTTGACCATAACATTAATTAATTGTACCTTAGCAAGATGAGAAATCTTTGAAACCCTCAGCTAGACAGTCCAAAACACTCTTAGTACATAAATATATCAAAGTATCAGTATTCTTAACTTTAGGGATTTGAATAGTTCTTGTCTGTGTAGCATGTCATTTATATAATATGACTTCTACAATTAAAATTCCATAAAGACAATTAAAACAAGATAACAAGCGCTAATCTATTCCAATAAGAAGAGACAGGTGGTGAATCACTCAGAATTGATGTTGCCGAGAAACGCCCAAGCGTCGAGGAACATTGCCCCAGCTGACCTTTTCGGCATCGCGAGCATTTTCACATCTTGATCGAAGGGCACACGTCGAAAAAGAGAGAGATTAATGTCTCTGCTCGCCACACCTTCTGACAGCGCTAGTGAGAAAGTGGAGTTATTTCGCANCCCTTCCTACCCTTATATCTCCATGTCCTGTCCATGTTCTGTTGCTATATAACAGATTCCTTGTGGCTCACATTTTTTGTATTCCATTGTATTTATTCAACGGAGGAAGAACTACTCCATAAAACTTCAGCACCAAGGACTATTGGTGGCCGCGAAGTATCAGGTGTCGGTCTCACCGCCGCGTCGCAGAGGAAGCCTCTTCTGAGAATATTGAGTATCATGTCAGAATGTCTGACGTTTTTATCTATGTCCCTCAGACATTGTTTCATGTATTAGAATGTCTTGCTTTACTTTCTATGTCCAACAGACATAGTGTTTTGTGTTAGAGTGTCTAATTTATTTTCTATGTCCATCAGACATAAGTTTTAATGTCAGAAGGTCTAACATTATTTTTTTATGTCCATCAGACATGATTTATTTAGTCGGAATTTCTGACGTTATTTTCTATGTCCATCAGACATAGTTTAAATACATATGTATAGGACCAGGTGATTGAGTATACTGAGCTCGTGAATTTGATTTCCTTTTTAAGTCCTTAAGACATTGTTTTATTTTTATGACACCCTAAATGGTATGATCTCGTTTAGAATCTCTTTATGGCAACAATCAGATCAGCTAGCATTTTCTTCTTGGACCTAGTTAGGTCAGTGACTGGTTGCAGTCACAATTACACCCTTGTTTGTGTAGCTATTTACGGTGCGCAAACTGTGGGAGCACTACTAGATTGAAGTAGTGGACCGCGAGGATAATGCTTTCTTTCGACCCCTTCAGGTGCCATATTTATCTTGGTGTTTAAAGATAGTTTGTACTAGCTATTGTATGCCCTAATAATGGGTAAATGTGTAAATTTACTATTGATTGCTCTGGCAGTAGTTGTTAGGAAACGACCGGCCATAGTAAAATACTGTGTAGATGCCTGATTGTTAGCCATCTATTATTTATAAAATGGTAAGTAAGAGCGAATATCCATATTTCTAGTTATTAAACTAAACGAAATGTTCTATCTAACCTCTGTCGGTTCCTTGTCTACAACGTATTAATACCTATTCGTCCAACCTATTGTTTTCTACCTCGATACGAGAATACAGTTATCGTTAATTAATTGAATTAAAATTTTGTCACTCATATGTAGTTCTATATTTTTCTATTTGCTTTTTAATAAACTTATTTGTTAATCTTATATATTTTTGTGATGCATTTTCCTTCCCTAACCTTCATCATGTATAACTTATTTAAATGTGTCCTAGCAAATCGTTTCTTTTTCTATGTGATAGGAGAAGCAATGATTTCTGTATAAATTAAGGGTTGCCACTATTTTTTTTTACTATCAAATACCCTGTCTTTTCCAGATTTTTCAGAAGGAATTCCCATTTTTTTCCAGGCAGCTTTAATTAGATTGAGGAAAAAAGTAAAATTTAATTTTCATCAAACTGACTAATGTGAAGTTATGTAACATGTTTAAAACTAGATGATTTAAGATTGATGGGGAAATACACCTTTTGTTACTTCAAAACTCTTGTTTAAGTGATTATAAGATATGTTCGAATCAGCGTGCTTAGGTCTTGGATGTTAGCTCAAATTCTCTTCCACCCAATTTGATCACTCACTCTTTTAACTAAATATACATACATACATATATATAATAATGTGTGTGTGGAAAGTTTCAGTTCTAAATATTCAAATGACGCAAACCAAAATCTTGACTTGTGAGAGGCAACTTCAAAATAATAACTATAAAGTTACTGTTATAAGCCATCAAAAGTAGCACAAATTACAGCACATTATTTACATTCTGGTTCCTAAGATAAAAACACCCTCTTCCCAGCAACGGTAGTCTTGCAGTCTAAAATATAAGGCTCACAATAGAAAAACTGCTAGCAGGGAGGTCCAACCAACTTCCTCATAGTTACCGTAAAATAGGGTGAATAGGAAGGAACACATTTAAGTTTTTGTTTATATGTAAGACTACTAAGAATTATTTTATTGTTTCCTTTAAGTTGTAACTTAGGATGTTGGCCACTTCTTTATATATATTTCATGACCTGATTTTCTATTTTTATGATCTATGGTCAATATTTATCATTTTCAAATTAAGACAGGCAACTTACTCTAGTTTGAAGAATTTGAGAAGTTATATTTTAAAGCTTATTTTGATTCAAATAACTTTTTTTGTTAACTTTGCATAAATTTTTATTTGGTTAGCTATATTCTTACTCAAGTTAAATATTCATGAAAATTTGTTTACTTGTTTTTAGGTTAAGTGGGGTGATTGAGAACACTTGGTGATGAGGGAAATAAATGTAGTATATTATATACAAATAGTTTATCATTGTCTTGTTGATGATTGATTAATTCTTAGAATGTTTTCTAAGTGGAGAGAGATCGAAGGAGTCTACAGGGCAAAAAATATTGACGTCTGAGATTGGATTGTTGCATATTTTTCTTTCTCATTGTGTTCAACTTCAAGGCAGAGTTCATCCAAACAAACCTTATTTATTGGGATGATTTGATAAGAGTGTAAGGAAAGTATTTATGCAACCTTTGCAAAAAAATCTCCATTCGCTGCTTAGTAATGGTAGGATTTTTAAGTGGCCAGAAAAAGAAGATATTTCTGAGATTGACAAAAAGAGTATGGTTGGTGTAATTAAAGCTCCTATTTTATTAATAAGAGGTCTAATGAAGTTTGATGTTGACTTTAATGAGTGGTGAATTGATAACAAAAATATTTAGCACCGCGTCTTACTACCTGTTCGGGTTATACGCTTAAGTACTAACTACTCTAATGGATTAGGAATTGGGAGGGTTGAATTTAGAGGAAGTGAACCCGCATTTGCGTGGAGAGGGAGTGAAAAACCATTTAGGAAAAACCACCCCCAGTTCACCCGACCGAGATTCAAACCTCGATCTCCCCGTCTTCGCGGTCGAGCTCAACACGACTAGTGCGTTAGCCAACTACGCCACCGAGGCGGGTAATTGATAACAAATGAATTAATATTTTAAAATATATTATGTTCAATGTTCTTATTGACTGCAGGAATAACTTGAATAAGAATACCTGTTTTAAAAATATATTAAATTAACCTTAGCTATAATTACAATATTTCATATTCGGAAACTCAACATTCCGTGTAAATTGACACGCGCACAGTCACAGTTTTTGGCGCCATTCATCCCAATCCAAGGTCATTCGAGTGTATAATCTCTCTGTTTGTGTAACTCGAGTGGAACAGTCATGCTGTGGTGTTTTTACAAGTGCCGTGTTTTTGGTTTTTCCAATTCAGTAACGTATTATTCAAATCAATACACTATTATATATAGAGGTAATATATTGTACTGTACGTATACAGGGTGTCCAGCCAAACTATATTTTTTAATTCCCTGACTTTTCCAGGTTTTCCAGATCCAATTTACTTTTTTCCAGACCACTATATATCAATATTAAATATATTACAAAAATCATTTTTTAAGATTATAGATTAATATAGTGTTTTTTCTCTCTAGATACATACCCATTCTGAAATTGAGTCACTCAATAAAGGGATTAAACGATTTCCGCCTCCAGGGAACTGGACTATTTTAAGTTAAAAATAGATTTCAGTAAAATCGTATTGAGCCATTAAAAGATTGCCTCAAGCAAGAACTATTTAAAATAGTTGTGAGACAGTCATTCTTAGTTCCTTCTACTTAAAATGTAGGCCTAGTTAAATTTTTGAGCGTGTGAATAGCCATGACTAAACTTTGGCTGAAGACACGTGGCAGAAGGGTGGAAAGACACAAAACTCACTTGTAGACCTTGAGAAGTAATATGTGAAAAGTGTTATTTTGACTATTGTAAATTAAAATATGAGGCTTTTTATAGACAAAATGTAAAAATTCCAGAAATTTAAATAGTTGTGAGACAGTCATTCTTAGTTCCTTCTACTTAAAATGTAGGCCTAGTTAAATTTTTGAGCGTGTGAATAGCCATGACTAAACTTTGGCTGAAGACACGTGGCAGAAGGGTGGAAAGACACAAAACTCACTTGTAGACCTTGAGAAGTAATATGTGAAAAGTGTTATTTTGACTATTGTAAATTAAAATATGAGGCTTTTTATAGACAAAATGTAAAAATTCCAGAAATTTAATAAAATTCCCTGACTTTTCCCCGTTTTCCAGGTCTCTAGACACAGTATATTACTGTACCATACAATACTACAGTACAGTACAACTGTATCTATAATGTTCGATAATGTACTGTGATTTATCCTTGTTTAGTAAACATGCATCTTATGCAAGTTCATTCCTAAAACTTGACATTTCAATAAATCAACACCATCTTAGTCCACATTAGGTCGAGTTTCCGAGAATCTACTTTATCACTATAAATTATGAATATAAGTTACAAAAACATTTTAAATCCATAAAAATTCAAAAATTCAAAGGTAACGAACGCTACGTGAGAAGAGAAAAACTGTTCCTATTCACCCCATTTTACGGTATCCCATAAGTTATGCTGTTGAATAACTGTGTGTTTATTTATATGGAAAGCTTTTATAGAGCATTTTAAGTTCTCCAAAACCAATATTTCTCTTGGATATGCTCCATCAACAAATTTTGTCACCAGCCACACTGGTAAATTCAATGAATGTTTATATAGGATAAGTTATTTTTACTAATGCAAACAACTTTCTATTAAAAATGTCGTGTTGTACCATACTCTGAAACAAAAAATTACTTTACCTACTTTAATGGTAAGTAAAATGTATAAATACGATTGATTTACAAAATATGAAAATAGAAAAGGAAGACTACATTAAAATAAATTTAATATTTGAAACAAAACCATACAAATTAGAAGATAAATTGAAATAAAAAAATAAACCTAGTTACACAACGCTAGCGAGGGGGGAAAAACCCAATACAAATGGAAATAAAAGATTGTTATAGAAATATTATTAGTTCTGTGAATTTTCAACTCCCCATTTACCAGACTTAATTAAAAAAGGTCTTTCAAGTTTTAATAGTCCTACAATTTTGCAATAATAAATTATTTCGTATCTCAAAGAGTTTGATATGATAAAAATTGGAGATAACTGTTTATGCAAAATACACCAAGTCATTTTACCAGGAAAATGAGATACAGTGGAACCTGACTAATTCGAACTTCTGTAATTCGAATTTTTCGCCCGGCCCCATGAATTTTGTATTAAAATGATCTTAAAAATCGTGGCTAGTTCAAATTTTGTTTTGCTTAATTCAAACTTTTCATAAGTTGTAATAATGTACTGTGCAGTATTGTTTTCCTACTTTTAGTTGTGGCACCGTGTTTTTCTATTTTTCGAAACAAGGGAGGCGACGTTGGAATGCAGTCAGTACACTTCTTCTCTGTACTCCGTTAGTCAAGGTCGAACCTCTTGAGTGGTTACGTGTACTTTACTTAGTGATTCTGTCGTAGCGATATTCTTGTGATGTGTGAGTTTATTTTGTTTTTGTTGTTTAGTTTATGTTTAGTACATATAGTACAGTATTGTTTGTGTGTATCATGTTGTCACTGTTCAAACCACAGTACTATTAATCATCAACTTTGGCCGAAAAAGTAGCGGTGATAAAGGAAGTGGAAAAGGGTCTTAAAGAGATATCGCAAAGCCCTTCGGAATTCCCCCGACACACTTTCAACATTTTTGAAAAACAAACTAAAAATTGTGAGCAATGAAAATGAGAGAGAACAAGATAGGAAAAGATTAAGATGACCAGAAAACCTGTATGTGGACAACTGTGTACTGAAGTGGTTCAAACAAGTGCAAGAAAAGTAAGTCCCAGTGAGCTGCCCTCTTCTCAGAGCAAAGGGTGAACATTTTGCATTTGAATTAAGAAAAACAGACTTCAAAGTTAGTGCAGGGTGGCTAGATGGATTCAAACAACGAAACGGAATTTCCTTCAAAGCTGTATGTGGTGAAAGTGGTGTTGTTGATGTGTGTTCAGCCGATAATTGGAAGGAAGACTTGAGACTTGAAAGAAATGATCCAGGACATAGAACCGAAAAACATTTGTAAGGTTGATGAGACGGGACATTTTTACAAGTGTACTCCTGACAAAACTCTTGCATTTAAAGGTGAACAGTGCAGTAGGGGAAAGCTTAGTAAAGATCAAACAACACTGTTAGTTGGAGTATATATGGACGGTTCTGAAAAGCTGTCGTTGTTAGTGATTGGAAAATCGGTTAACCCACGTTGCTTCAAAAATGTAAAATCGAAGCCAGTGGAATACGATTCAAATAGAAAAGCATGGATGACAGGTGATGTTTGAAAAACGGCTTTTAAAAATTGAAAAACAGTTTGGCAAAAAAAATGGACAATCCTTTTATTCATTGACAATTGCACTGCTCATAACAGAGTTCTCCTTTTGGAAAATGTAAAGATTTTTTTTCCCCTGACAAATATGACATTGGTTATTCAACCTATGGACCAAGGAATAATTATGAACCTAAAACATTTCTACAGATGATTGCTGGTTGAAAAAATTCTTGCCGGAGATTTGTCTACTCACATAATTTCTCTTGATGTTCTTCAAGCCTCAAGAATGTGTAAGCAAGCGTGTGACCAGGTGAAAGTTGAGACCATTAAGAATTGTTTTAAAAAATCTGGCTTTATCATAAAGATGCGCCAGCTATTGACAATAAGAAGGAAGTTACTCCTGATCCTGCTATCTCCTATGTGGACTTAGTCAGAGTGGATGAAGATGTGGCAGTGTGTGGTGAAGTTACTGATGTGGACATCGTCGCCGAGTCTCAACAATATTATCCATGCTGATGATGGGTGATGAAGAGGATAATTCTTCAGTAGTTCAGGAAAGGCCTATCCCAAGTACTATCCAAGGCCTATCCAAGAACTCGAGTGTTTTTTTGAAAATTGCAACTATGTAAGTGATTAGAATTTTTCAGTCAATAAATAAATTAGAATCATAAACTATGACAGAGACTTAAATCTGTAAAACAGAGTAAAATCTCCGACATTTTAAAGCAATTGTGAACAGATTATGTTCAAATACGTTAATTAAAGTTTTTGAGCTTGGTTGCAAACTTAACTGTGTTTCTTTTCAATTCCTTTTAAGAAACTTATTTAATTCAAATTTTTGGCTGGTTCGAATTTTTTCCTGGCTCCTTCAAGTTCGAGTTATCCAGGTTTCACTGTACACCATTGTGTGTGTAATGTTTTAATGTATCTATATATTAATTTCAATCCAATCAAAATGGTTTAAAAAATCAATTAAAATCGCTTTTTTATCTCTTAACCCTTAATTTTATGGTTGGATCGATAATTCCAAAAACTCCCCTGGGGAAACTTATGAAAAATCTTAAATATCAAGTTTGTCAGATTATTAAAATAGTTTTGGTTTTAGGCCAAGTAACAGACATCATTGCAAAAATAATTATTTTTTTAGTTCAAGGGGTCATGAAACGTTGAAATCTATCCAAAGCCAATTTGTTTTTTACCATCACAATACTTCCTCTCTATAAGGAGTTGTGAAAAGGTAACAAATAGAAAAAATAGGATGGAATATAAACACACAAATAGAATAGATAGTTTTATTTTGCATTATGTCTGCAATATTTTAAAAGAAAATACATGGTTAGGATGATGAAACTGTTCTACCAAATGATGAGATGAGAAATGTCTCTGTAAATGATACTTAGGTGTAAGACATTTTATAATATATTCAAACTTTAACTAAATAGTAATGAAAACGATATAAAGATATGTCAAACACAAAATCTCTGGCAGTTTATTTATGTGCAGATACTCCACACACACCTTCTCAACATGGCAGTGATTTCCAAACTAGTATTGCACACCCTGTAAAGGGGAATTTACCATCCTAGTGAACACAGATTTTTTTTAATATTTGTATTTTTGTCAAATTAAACACAATCTTGAATAGCAATGCTAGTAAAAAGTGAATAATTAACCTTTGTTTCAATTTACTTAGCATAATCACTAGCCAGTTATTCATACGCTCATTTTCCATGATGGCAATATATTTCCCCAGAAGCACTTATTTGCTATCAGAAATGTGAAAAACATAAGTTATCTAACCACAGGAACTCGACCAGTGTGATAAACAATAATATTAATAGTTGTGTTAAATAAATATTTGAAAGGTTGTCATAAAATTAGAGAATATCTGTTTTAAAATTCTGAAATAAAATATATTAAGTAGAATTTAAAAATCAATTTTACACTTTTTTTAAATGTGCATATTAATATTTTCCCAAGTTTTATAAAATATATAAAACCCTTCACTCTCAAATTCTCTCTTTACCAATTTTTTTTTCTTTCTATTTTTACTTAGATTTTATATCAAATAAGATCATAGAAAAATGTCACATCACATTTAACCATACATACCAGAGATCACAAGACAATAGAGCTTTCAACATTTGAAAAAACCATATACTGAAATATCTATGTAGACGTTGATTGCTAATATGTGCGGAGGTTTATATGCTACTGAAATCTAGTGGTAAAAATAAACTTTTTTTTAAGTTGCCGATGCTTACAGAGATCAACATTTATAAGTCTACTCAACCCGCTAACACGCTGGTATCGTGTTGAGCTAGACTGCCGAGGACAGGGAGATCGAAGTTCGAATCTCAGTCTGGTGGATTGAGGTTTTTCCCCTAAATGGTTTTCCACTCTCCCTCCATGCGAATGCAGGTTCACTTCCTCTAAAATTAAACCTTCCCTATTCCTAACCCATTAGCATAATTAGTACTTAAGCATATAACCTGAACGGGTAGTAAGAAGTGGTGCTAAATTATTATTATTATTAGTTTACTCAAAATATAGAATCACAAATCTAGTGATTTTGGATGTGTGCCAAAATGAAGATTGTAAGATGGTGTTATAACGACTATACTGGTATAAGGAACCCATGGTCTATGTTGGTAGGGGATGCTATAACAATTATTTGGAGTTGGGAAATTCATAGTCAGTGTAATGGGTTACCTATCCTTTAAGAAGCACATCAACGTTAGACGTTTCATAGAGCCTTACAGGGACATTGCAGATCATGCCAACATAGTCGTTAACCTGTTCCACCCGTTTCATTTTGGGAGGTTGATTAAAAATCACTCCTGTCTTTGTAAAAACACATGCCTAAAATGAAAACATTTCTTCAAAAATATAAGTATTATATTTTGAATTTGTTAGACAACTTATATTTCGAACAATACTATTATAATTTTGTTTTGAGTTTAAAATTAGCATGTAAGAATGAGTTATTTTAACTTAAACCAAGCTTAGGTGCTTTAAAATTTGGTTTTTATACATTTTATGAAAATGTTTTCACAAAGACGTAAGAGTAAAACACTGTGGCAGACAGGGGTGCCAATTTTAGTACCTGGCGATAATACATGGTCCTGAAATTGATAGAATTTTGTCCAGTAGAATACCTCTTGAGTTTCTAGAATTATATTTATAAAAAAAATTCAATAGGCACTTAATTAACAAGTGATGGTTGTGGGCCTACTAGCTTTTAACTCAGCAATATTGATCAATATAGTAATAATTAATGCATTATTTTGTTGCTTTGTAGTAGAGTCCCAGGAAGGAAATATCCCAATAATGGAGTGTACAGGTGCTGACATAGTGCAAGTAGTATTCAGATTGATTCCTAAACATAAACAATTTTAATCCTTTTCCGTGCATCCAAACTTACATTAAAAATGATATCTATATAACGTATCATGGTTGTAAAAACCCTAAAAATAATATAGTAAAAAATTACTTAACAGCTATGCTTGATCTGTACAACTTACTGAAACACACAGCTCAGACCAAGTGCATTTATATTTTGTCAGTACAGAGTGAAACAACAAAAGAATTAATAACGGTCAAAATGAAAAATCATCCAAATATGAATACCGCCATTGCGTTTAAGGTTTGGAAGCTAACAATCTAAGGTAGCGAGTTTAAAATCCTTATATATTTTAGTTATCAGGGGCATTTCTGGCCGCCCTTTTTATTCTTAGCCGCCACCACCAGTGTCAAATAAAAGAGGAGTTTGGAAAACACTGCCTTTATGTTAAGTTTAACATTACACACTCACTGAAGGAAGTCGTCAAAATTACACCAGTGGGTGATTAAATAAAAGTATAATACAATATAATAAAAACTCAAGAAACACAGTTATTTTTCACTATTGAACTATTATTACAGTTTAAAGAAAATCTCGGCAACATGCTTGATCAATGGATGAACCAAATTAAATGTTATTAACCTGTTTATTAATAACTAAATCTGTATATGAAAGAGAGCAATGGGTTACGACATGCTTAGAAGTAGAAGGGATAGCTATTACCTGGATAATTCTAGAGTAGAAACGGTTGGGAAAGAAAATTCTTTCACTGCTTCAGACAGCTTACTAGTCTAATCTCCACAAAATGGCAGTGAAAGAGTTTTTAAATTTTGTTTTTGGGTGTTAGTATTTTATCTGAACTATTTATTCTCAAGCCTTACTCAGCTAAGTGTTATGGTTATCCCTCCTAATTTAAAACGTGTACATATGTATGGTATTAGAGATTATATTAGCTATATAGACTCGGGACTTGAACTGAATGGAACAATATCCAACAATGTATCATGAATGCAGATACTTTCACTAACATTTAAAATGAAAGAATCAATACTATGAAAAAAAATTTCACTGGTTTCAACCAGTTAGTCTAATATCTTCATTTGTTTGTTTACTGCTATCAGCCAAGAGTTAACATAAAACAATCAAAACCTATTCCACTGGCTAAACTTTTAAATTGCTTTACAATCTCTCCAATATGTCAACCTTTATCGTGTGGCACCTTTCTATACCTAAGGGTCTATACATGTATTACATAACTCACTTGAGGAGGAGGTGGGTTTGACTTTTAGTTTTAGTTTATAAAACAAACAATAAAAAAAAAAATTGTTTGAATTTATCAACTTAAATTCAATGAAATAGGAAGGCTATCAAAAAAGGTTTTATTCATTTTTTTATGTTATGTTTGTTTTCATGTATAAACCCAAGATTTTTCACACTTTTAAAATTGTGTTTTTTGTAACTAAATACAAATAAAATTGTTTGTCTAGAAATTGCATCCTTTATTCAAAATCATATTTATTTTAAACCTAACACGATCCAACACGAAAACAGCTATTCTACACCCAGCCCATTCGAAAATGACATGAGGAAAAGGTGCTTTTTTTTTTATAGCCGAAACTGAAAGTGCTATGTAACTTGGGGGCAGGGGAGCGTTGAGTCAAAAAGGGCCTTAAATGGTGTTATGTAATACATGTATGGCCCTTACGAAAGCAAACATTTTCAATTTTATTCTTAGATATTCCTTAATTTAGATCAATTATTTTTTTAAATTTTCACTTTCAAGGCAAAATTACATAATATTACAGTGAAAAGGGAACAAATTACACATAGGTGCACCAAAATAAACATCAATTATACTTATCTTTCTTTGATCTATAATTTGTATGTAGTGCATAACACAATTTGGTTAATTTACTTATACAAATTAAATGGTTAGTGTAAAATAACCACACTAGCCCTTGAGACCACCTTCACTGCTAATTTTCCACAAGTGTTTAAAGTTTCCCCGAACAACAATTTAAATTCTATAAAAATGTTTATACGAGTTATATTTTTCATATAGAAATTAAAGTATGATAAAATAAAATACAACTAAATTATATCATTCAGATGGCAATGAACAGTGACATAAATCTGTGTTGTGCAGCTGACTCCAGGTTATGTTGCGTTTAAGAGTGGCATTGTATCGTACATAATCTAATCTAAGATAAACTTTAGGAAAATAAATATATAAACACAATGCAAGAAATAAAATAAAATACACTGGCTAAAATGATAAAGCTTTTAGTATCCTTAGACATACATCAAGTAGTAGTATATTTTTATGCTAATTAAATACACATTAATACTCATTGACTATTTACAGATTTCTGAATGTTCTATTAACAAAGGGAAAATGGCGCCAACCGATCATTTTTAATGTGTAAACAAAGGAAAAATGAAAGTTTTATTAAAAACTATAAATTTAAAACTGCTATCTACAAAGTGACAAAATAATATAAGGGTAAAATGTAAATTGTTTTGAGTTTGTCAATATTTAAGAACCAAGTTTTCAGGTCTATTAAAGTCGGTTATTTTGAAAAGTAAATTAATTCATGTTAAACAATAGCACATGAAAATAACTTTTTTTGATATCTAAGTCATGGTAGACTTTTAATTTGGTTTTAAATTATGTGATTGAGTAAACAAGTGTATATGGCATATTTACAGTAAAATCTAAAATTGTATTCTTGGTGTCATTTTATTTACAGATATTTTGTTAAAATTTTGTATAGGTGACAATAATTAAGACAGATTATTATTTGAATTAATTTATTTTTCTAAGATTGTCAATTTTAATAACTGGTAGCATCCAACCCACCAATTTTAATAGTAGATGAATATTTGTGATGACACTGTTTGTACCAGTCTAAAATTCTAGCAATTTATTAATTTTAGTTTGATTTAGTTATGTTTTATAATACAACAAAATTGTTTTTTATTATAAAATCTAGCAATCCATTGGTTGTAAAAACTCCAGTATAGTGGCCATTAGCAATCAACCACTAAATATTTCAACAAAGTTCAGTTCCTCAGTTGGTCCGGTGTTAATCACAAGAGAAGTTAGATTTCAATCAAAGTCTCACTTTGAAACAAATGCTTTTGTAACATGGATGGTACATTAGCTTAAAATATATTTTTACCCTTCAAGTGTCTACCTACAGTATAACATTTTGCAATTTTAGCACAATATTTGTGATAACATTTTAACAAATACTTTATTGATAGGAAACCCAGACTCATAGTATAGTGGTCAGAGCCCCTGACTGATGACCTCGAGGTCCCAGGTTCAATTCCCAACTGTTGCCAGGGGATTTTTCTCCAAAGATAAATAATTCCCATGATCACCAGGGTTTGGTTAGTTAGACTTAAGATCATATGCTTTATCCTGTCATATTCACCATTATCATCCCCTCATCTTTATAGGACATGGAAAGGTCTCCATGAAAAGGATGTACGATTAGTACATTCGGGTACATTCTAGGTAATGGTATAACAGTAATGACTAGGGACATGCAAAATTCGCATTTATGATAAAACAAATTTTTACAGGCATTCTACTGTTTTCACGTGAATAACACAAATTTAAGCTTTTTTCTAGACAAACACCATTTCTTTGTAATGTGGCAAAGACCACATCATGCAATATAATTTTCAACATGGTAACAGCGCTAGACCAGGGCTGCTATTTATAAGAATAGTATCCGTTTTTACTTATTTTATGGGTATAAAATGGATCACAGGAAATATGAATGTTTTCAGGATATTTAAGCTTTTTTTTTATCTGAGGTTAGCATTAAAAATAACTATTTCTACTTTTACACATTACGATACCTAAATTTTGATAGATAGATTCTTTGTTTACAGCCTTTAAAAGATTTTATGCTAGGTCCAAGCAAGGACATTATTAATATGGACCTTGCTACAGGCAGTCATGTTTGGCAAAATCTTATCTTTATGGTTTAAATTAGGAGGGATAGCCAGCACACTTACCTTGGTGATACTGGAGTAGAAATTGTTTAGATAGAACACTAAAAAACACATCACGAGAGTAGACTGATGCAAGGTTGCAGTTCAACCAAAAGCATCAGTCTACTCCCGGCCTGATGAAGCTGTCAGTGACAGTGAAAGCTTGTCCTTAAAAATGCGTTTGTGTGTTTTTTAATGTTCTATCTAAACAATTTCTACTCCAGTATCACCAAGTTAAGTGTGCTGGCTATCCCTCCTAATTTAAACCATGATTTAGCCTAATGCTCTATTCCAAATAACCATAAAATTATATCTTCTTAATTTTTATTTCCGTCTCCTTATTTGATAGTTGTTTAGTCTTCTATGACAACATGTGTCGGTGTTGTTATTGTTTGGTCTAAACCTAAGTTGATAATCGATTATTTCGATATTGCTATTTGTAGGACTCAAAGGTAATGATATTGAGATATCGAGTTTGATATTACTAGGCGTGAAATGTTTTGTGCCTATTTATATTTGATTTTTCTCTTAATATGTTAATAAATAGTTAAATACAAAATATGAATGAAAAATGTAGACAGTTTTATCCTAGTTTTTTTTAATGAATACCAATTCAACTCATATTTACATAAATAATAGCATCGCTTTCAGCTTATAATATCGTTTTTTGAGGAAAATAACGCCACCTTTCCCCTAAAAATAACTTCACCTTTTGCATGTCTCTAGTAATGACTTATCTTTCCACAAACCGAGCTGCAGATTAATGTAGACCAAACACGCCATTATTATTGATGGGAATATACTTAAGTATACCAGATATGTACATTTATAAAGTATTGTTTCATGAAAGTTATTAAAATCAATAGTTGATGTTTCTTTCAATATATATATATACACCAAAATCAAATTAAAAAAAATGGGAGTTAAAAAATTTATTGTGTATTCATAACTTTTACAAAGAAATCAGAACTACAGTTATTATAAAAACACAAAATAAATTATGGACTGTTTAAGAGAACTGCGAAATAAATTATTGTAATGCTATGCTTACCAGTCAAATTTTGATATCTTGATAATGAGATGTGTGTAACTCTTATCAATATGTTGTGTGGCCCATTCCCAATATTCATGAATTTGTAACCTATTTCTTCAGCTGCTGAAATATACGTAGTCGAATGCTCTAAACCAACAATGAAACTTATATTTCACTTCAAAATTATCATTGAAACATTAGAATACTCTCCCTAAATGAACAGAAAATAATCATTCAGTTCAAGTCCAAGTTATCAGAGCCAAATAAAATATCCAGAGATGAGCCAATAATGATCGTGAGAATATATGAAATTGGCCTTTATGAGTGATAAGTTAAACATCAATACTTAAGGACTCACATTCTAATATAAATATATAAAGCATCTATCCATTATTTATCGCACAAAAATGTAGATTTATTTTGCATAGTTGATTATTATGGATAATATCAGTAATTAAACTATATTCCGAGCTGTTCAATATTAATATTTTAAATTATTTATTTTAGGCTTAGTTTAGGTAAATTAAAACTTAATCAACATTCACCCTTCACACTGTTGTCACTGGATAGAGAGGTAATATTTGTCCAGTGGCAGCAGAGCAGAGAAGTGTGTTGTGATCTTATTTTCATTGTAAAGACGATATCTCGGTCCCCATTTCCTGCAATTCTTCCACGTATGAAAAAAAATGTGAGTAGTTTTAGATTCACCATATTTTAGCAAATAAATATTATACATGTCCAGCCAACCACCATATTAAAATACTGTTGGGGAGCATAAAAATGATGACATGAGTAAAAATTTTATATCGGCTCATCACTAAAAATTTTATTATATAAAATAAACCTCTTTTCAATATCTATGCAAAACAAGTCAAATTAATACAAGCCACAAAACAAAATATATGCATTCAAATACAATACTATTTTGTACAACTTATATTTATTTCTTCCAATCTCAACTAACGCCGGGTGAATGATTTACATAAAAATACAGCAGAGCGATGACAGTTATTTTGGCGTACAGATTTCTAAAAAGATGTGATTTCCCTTGAGAAGTGTTATGGGTGTGGTTGGTCAGTTTACAAGAAGTAATCAGGCGTTCTGCGGGTAACATGTGGTTCTCCGCGCCTGGGAGCTGGGTCAAACTGAAGGCTGCAAAAAAAAAAAATCCAAAATAATCACTCAAGTTATTTTTTAGTATAAATACATGTTGTATTATGAAAGCAAGAACTGAAAAAAAATTGTCATTTTATTTGGAAAGTTGGTCTACATTTCTGCTAAGTCAAATATCTGAAAATGGTTTTTTCAAATTCTTTAAACAAATAAAATTATATATACTATCAAGTCAGTTTCGACCTTAGTGTTCTTGGGGTATAGTGATTGCCTCAATACCCAAAGTTCATGGGTTCAAACATTGTCGGGGTCGATGGGTTTAATAGAGAGGAAAAAAAAATCCATAGTACTTTCTTTACAGAGAAAACAAAGCCTTAATGGCCATTTGTCAATTTAAGGCATATAAGATATCCCAGAAAGATATGAGATACCGTTCTGTCAAAATTTGTAGGAACTTTTGAGCTCACACAAAGAAATTCTGTGCTGAAAGCAATTATAAACCACAATACACATGTTTGCTCCAAGACGGAGTGGGTGACACTAACCAGCGGAAGGGCTGAGAGTGCACACTTCTCCAGATGGATGAGAAGGCACATTAAACCAACTGTGTAGTCCCTGTATCCCAACTATGCCGCACACCTCCATTCCTAATCATTAACAGCTAGCATGCGACTTAAAAACTTAATTGCTCTGGCCTCTACCTTTCTGGCCCCTTTTACATCCAAAAACCATGTTTCTTCTGTGTACATAATTGAGAAGACAAAGTATGCCCTAGATAACATTTCCTTACACTACACTAAAGGGGCACTTCTCTTTTCCTTCGGTCTCTTACACACCCATAAAACACC
>CABFWB010004212.1:0-16657 GCA_902151455.1 Timema bartmani
TGTTACGTTAAGTTACGTGAATCGTGATCACACATACGTTAAGTTAACTTTAAGTTAACTTTAAGTGAACGTTACGTTAACTTTAAGTGAACGTTACGTTAAGTTGATCGTGATCCCGGCATAAGTTCGGACCTGTAGATGTCCAGTACTATCTAATAAGTTGCTGACGGCATCAGTACAACTTACCTGACAGGAGTCCTTTCCACCAACTTCGAACCCCGCGCAGAACATTCCTGGAAGGATGACGGTGTTTTCGTAAGAAGAACAGGACATGACTGGAATCTGGACGAAGTTTAATACTTTCGATAGAGAGTCGTTGGAAAACTGTGAACCAACAAACCAGCCCAAGTGGAGATATTTACATAACAATGGAGGATGTGGAGGGCTGCTTCCAAACCAGCCCACGTGGAGATATTTACATAACAATGGAGGATGTGGAGGGCTATTTCCAAACCAGCCCACGTGGAGATATTTACATAACAATGTAGGATGTGGAGGGCTATTTCCAAACCAGCCCACGTGGAGATATTTACATAACAATGGAGGATGTGGAGGTCTGCTTCCAATTACTTAATTAGAAATAATTATTAGTGCATTGTCGTATGCTACCAGGATAAGCAAACTTAGGGTCAGTTTCATGGTCAGACTTGTACGCCTCAAGTGTGGCGCTACACTAAATACAACACGACACTTACCTCGACAAGAATGGAATGGGTCAGTTTCATGGTCAGACTTGTACGCCTCAAGTGCGGCGCTACACTAAATACAAGACGACACTTACCTTGATAAGAATGGAATGGGTCAGTTTCATATGGAAACTGGCCCATTCTATTCGAGTTCTGGGGTAAGGTTAACGGGTTCAATTCCAGGCACGGCTGAAAAGTTTATCATTGATGAAATGTGTGTTTCCCCTTCCACAGTGATGAATCACTGTGTCTGTTATAGGTTTAAGTTAATTTGTAAGTCACGAGCAAAAATGTACACAGATAATGTATGAAACACAATCTGTTGGAATTGGTTTTCTTTCAATTTCTGTAATATACCCTTGTTAATATCTTATTGCAACACCATCAAGCTTTACAAGAAAATAAAGATAACAGCTGCATATAACATGACTTAACTTACAAATATGTAAAAGTAGATTTAGCAACTTTTCTAATTGTCGGATAAGAATGTTCCAATGAAAATCGAAATGATATTTTAAAGTGCGCACCCAAATATATTTCCATGGAGTTATTTGGGCTAGAGAGTATTAACTTGCTCTAATGAATTGTATACATGAATAATGACCGAAGCTATAAGGCTCATTAAAATGACTACAATTCTAAGATGGATATACATTCTGAGCCGATACTATGGAGCTCATTCTAATGACTACAGTTCTAAGAAGGATAGACATTATGAGCCGATATTATGGAGCTCATTCTAATGACTACAGTTCTAAGATGGATATACATTATGAGCCGATACTATGGAGCTCATTCTAATGACTACAGTTCTAAGATGGATTGACATTATGAGCCGATACTATGGAGCTCATTCTAATGACTACAGTTCTAAGATGGATAGACATTATGAGCCGATACTATGAAGATCATTCTAATGACTACAGTTCATTCCTTTCATCTTAATATCCATGCATCCAAGAAATTACGTTTGTCAACCGAAAGATCTTCGTTCATTCGGTCCTAAGTAGTTTCACTTATAAACTATGAACACCCATTTTATCAAAATCTTTTCGTTGGTTGGTGTTACTCACCGTGAAGTGACCCCAGCCACTGACGTCACAAGAGGTGTTCCCTGGGACTGAAGTGGTCCTGAGAGGGATGCTGGATATACCGGTGCCATCCAGAGGTAGGTCCGTCTTCAGCTGGAACATATACACCCCGTGCGGTTAACGTGTCATGACTGTTGGATCATCGCAGGCCATAGACGGCAGAGGTGTCACAAACAGGCTGGTTTGGTCACTCCTGGCTTCAACCCTTGGCTTACATACGGGTCTATATGATCAACCAACCAATGGTAATCGAGGGTGGGGTCCCGTTTCCTCACTAGGGTGGGTGCAAATTGTTTATAATTCACCTTGAGTAAATATGTATTGGCGGAGATACTTTGTCGAAAATAGTCCGAGTCTACCTGGGAAGAATAAAATATATTTCAATGGAGAAAACTACATCCAGTGTTATGATTAACCTCACAACATCCAGTGTTATGATTAGCCCCACACACAACATCTTGTGTTATGATTAACCTCACAACATCCAGTGTTATGATTAGCCCCACACACAACATCTTGTGTTATGATTAACCTCACAACAATCTCAGCGATGTTCCCTTTTATATATATATAACCGCGTCTTACTATCCGTTCGGGTTTTATGCTTATGTACTAATTACGCTAATGGTTTTAGGGATTAGCAAGCAGGAAGTGTACCTGCATTTGCGTGGAAAACAATCTAGGATAAAACACCCTCAGTGCATCTGACCGAGATTAGAACCTCAATCTACCCGTCAACACATGGTAATATCAACACTTACTAAATATTTGTCACGAGAATAGCGGAATTTGACCAAACTTTGTATCTTTACGCCCAAGACAAATATTCGACTGTTGATATCGCCATGTGTAGAAATTTAAGCTAAACCTATCTACCAGGGAAATATTAGATTTATTTTTGCCAAAAATGTGTTTTGCTACGTAAATTACAAACACACCGACCTTAACTCTCTTTCTCTCCCCTCCCACCTTAATACCCAGATATTGAGGGCTGTAGTTAGTACCTACCACCTTAAGACCCAGATATTGAGAGCTGCAGTTGGTCCCTCCCACCTTAATACCCAGGTATTGAGGGCTGCAGTTGGTCCCTCCCACCTTAATACCCAGATATTGAGAGCTGCAGTTGGTCCCTCCCACCTTAATACCCAGATATTGAGGGCTGCAGTTGGTCCCTCCCACCTTAATACCCAGGTATTGAGGGCTGCAGTTGGTGCAAGCACACCATGTATAGTCCTGGGTTCAAGTCAAAGGGACAGTGAATGGTGCTTACCTCTAGTAAAGCTACATCGTTCACTGGTATCGACCCTGCGATGTAGTAATAGTCCGGGTGAATAGTGATCCTTCTCACGAGATTAGCGACGGTCAGGTTTGTCAGGTGGATACTCCCGGATACAACCAGCAGTTGGTGTTTCTTAGCTCTGGAGGAATATAAACAATCATATAGAGCACAGGTCTGTCAGGTGGATACTACCGGATACAACCATCAGTTGGTGTTTCTTAGCTCTGGAGGAATATAAACAATCATATAGAGCATAGGTCTGCCAGGTGGATACTACCGGATACAAACCAGCAGTTGGTGTTTCTTAGCTCTGGATGAATATAAACAATCATATAGAGCATAGGTCTGCCAGGTGGATACTCCCGGATACAACCAGCAGTTGGTGTTTCTTAGCTCTGGAGGAACACAGACAATCATATAGAGCATAGGGCACCGATAGTTAGACAATGGAATAGAGCACATGCCACCGATAGTTAGACAATGGAATAGAGCACATGCCACCGATAGTTAGACAATGGAATAGAGCACATGTCACCGATAGTTAGACAATGGATATAGAGCACATGCCACCGATAGTTAGACAATGGAATAGAGCACAGCCAACTGACGGTGAGCCTGGTTTTTTTCCAGCTCGTTGAAACACCACAAAATGGCTACAGACTAGACATAGTAAAACAATTTGATGGAATAGTACTGCTTTGCTTTTACGCATATTATTTAAATGAATACATAATTTTCTAACTCCATAATCTTTTTGTTCCAACTTCATCTTCGTCCTAATACTCTGCACAAACATATTATATTGAGTAATTAATTATTAGCATAGATTACCGTTAAACCTAATTTAACTGGATTAAAACAGGAGGAAAGGAAATAAAATGGAGAATAATCAAAAGTTGATTACTCTATGTGGGATTTTCATCCTTATTATTTAGTTATTAATACTAAGATTTTATATTTTAAGAAAGATCAAACTGACTAATACAAACAATATAATTTTGTTATAAATAGACCTTGATGGTCTTGAGGTAAAGTGCTCGCTTCAGGACTCAAAGTTCTTAGGTTCAAACCCAACTGGGGTCGACGGATTTTCTTGAGCAATAAAAATCCGTAGCACAACTTCCTTCGGAGGGGAATTAAATCCGTCGGTCCCATCTCAATTGTTGTATATATAAGAACCATGGAAGTTATGTGAAAATACCTTTACCAGCAAAATTAGTAGGTCCTTCTGCGCTCGCTCATAGAAATTCTCGTGTTCTGATATAATCAGTCGGTTCAGAAAGTGCACGTTAAATACTTCAAATAGATAAAGTGAATACTTTTACATAAAAGATAAGTAAAAAACAATCTAATGATCTGAATTGCTGATATCTGTATATGATTATATCTTGATAAGACCACCCCGTTGTCTAAACTGGTTGGGACGCCGACTCCAAGTGCTGGAGACCTTAGTTCACTCCCAGGTTGTGTTAGAGCACTTTTAATTGTTAAGTCCACGTCAAGTGTATAAGCATGATAAGTGTCGCACTTACTTGTCGACACAGTGGCCGGCGGTGATGACGAACCTCTTGTTGAAGATGGTTCCACCACACACATGTGCACCATTGATCCTGATTGACACCTACATCAACAGAGAGAGTGTAACACCTGCAGGCCTCTACACCTGTTAAATATGCACTATCTTAACACGACTTACAAACTGACTGGCCCTTTGATTGACACCTGTGCTCACTGACAGTCCCATACCAGCTCGCGATAAACAAATTATGATACTCAAACCCGATTCGGTGGTCGAATGGTTTAAGGCGTAACTCTCTTGTAGACTGGATTGCCGGTTACGGGGATATTGGAGTTTAAATCCTGGTCGGGTGTACTGAGGGTGGCTTATACTATATGGTTTTCCACTCTCCCTCCACGCAAATGTGAGAACACTACCTGTTATTTCCACCAGCCCCATCCTTACCGAAATATATGCGTATAGTCCGGACGGGTAGTAATACGTGGGAACAACAACAAAAGTCCATCTCCCCTTCTCGCGAATCCTCGACTACGCCACTGGATGATGACTCACTTGGTATGGGAACTGACCGGTGGACGCCGTCTGACCTCCGATGATCCTCGGCTTAATGTCGACGCCCGCAGACGCGTCGCTTCGTGACGTCACTCCTCCAGGTATGTCGTGGATGAGTAGATTCGCGGTGACGTTACGGTCTGCAATACAAGAAGTGAAGCTGAGGTATTTGCTAATAGAGGGGGTATTCACCAAAACAACGAGCAAGAGCAAACGTTTGTTCATTCTCGCCAATGTTTGCTCATGTCCTCTTACGGTACATTCCACACCAGAGCGAACATTGGCGAACATTGGCGAACATTGGCGAACACGTACGAACGAACTTAAGCAAACGGAGAATTCTCTTTGGTGTAAACAGTCAGCGAACTGTAGCGGACACCATTCGCTAGTTTTCACTCATGTTCTGTTCGCATTCGCTGATGATCCGTCCGCTGTCGGTCTTTGAACGTATCATCAAAGGAATATTCGTGTGCTCTCCCCTGTTCGCTGTTCGTTCCGGTGTAAACAGTCTCGCCATTTGGATTTTTTTGCGAACGCTAGGGAACTGTTATACGCTATTTGTTCTTTACTGATTGGCTTTGTTTTTAGTTCGTAGTGATTGCTGACGTTTCCGTGAAAATCCCGACACCAACATTTTCCTCCTTTTCCGCGCAATTTTCCCCACAACTACAAGTGCACCAGCCAAACAAGCTACTGCTAAATAGTCTTCATCATCACTACCTTCCATGTTACACGAGTATTCACACTCCAGGGGTAGCTGAGAATGGGTGGATCTTTTGCGAACATCTCCGAATATAAGTTGTTCTCTCCGGTGTGAACGCCATTAAAAAAGCTCCGAACATCGCCGAATGGAACAGGAGCGAACGGTAGCGAATGTTCGCCGAATGCTCGTTCGCTCGTATTCGCTCCGGTGTAAATGTTCTCTTTAAATGCTGCCCTTGCGTCCAAACCGTAGCGAATGTTCTTATTTTCAGTTGATCCATCGTTTGACGGCGAGCAATCCAGTCTGGCTGATTAAGAATTGAAAATGGCTGATCTAAATAGCAAGCTACTTTGTGCAGGTACTTAAGCCGCTGTCTGTATCCTGTGCTTGCGCCGGCTTATTTATATATTTTAAGAAGAATAAGCTTTCTAATGCAAACCATTTTGTGTTATGACTTCTTCTGTGGACATTTCTGAAGTATTTAATCTCTAAAACCATTAATGTAATTAGTAGATAACCATATAGCCCGAACGGGCAGTAGGACGCGGTGCTAAAAACGAAAAAATTCCAACATCAAAATAGTGTATAGCTTTGTTAAGAGAACAGTTAGGTAGCATGGTCTTTATATATATATATATATATATATATATACATACATACATACATACATACATCAGTTTTGGATACATTTCAAATTATCAAAAATGAGTCATCAATAAACAATTCTAAAATCAATTCTTTCTCTTAAAAACAAGAATACATCCCACTGTTATTTATCATGTGAAACAATACATATATAATAATTTTCAACTAAATCGTTATAGCCATTTAAAAATATTTCATATATTTATAAAAACAAGTTTCAGTTAACTATCCTTAATTTTAAAAGAGTAATCAAAATCATGATTTGGCCTAGAGGTGTGGCCATATATATATATATATATATATAGAGATCAAATCAGCTGGAGGTACAGAGGGATAGACAAACAGAGGGACAGATGGACAAAGGGACAAACAAACAGAAAGAGGGACAGAGGAACAGAATTGAAAACCACTTTTGTTGCATCAGGGATCACATAAAATGCCAAAATTCGTCATAATCTCGAGGTAGAATTTTGTTGTTGTAATTAAAATACTTGGCTTCTCTATGTGAGAAAGTAAAAACAAACAGGTTTATAATAAATATATCTCCCATTGACGAGAAATATTTTCAAAATAAATGGACACTTACCTTCAAGATAGCTGAGGTAACTTGTCGAAGCTGTCACTAGAGTAAAGTTATGCACACACGTCACCAATATTATTATCTTCACGAACATGACGTCACTAAAATATTTTCATACAAAGTCTAATTTTCAATCTTATCCATAAAATACTCGTTCACTTTCATTTTATTAAAAAAACACATTAATTCTTCCCTTAAACTAATTATTAGTATTAATTGTCTTAATATTTTTTAAGTGTTTGACCTCTATTTCTTAAAGATACAAAATAAATATCTCCTTAATGTTTCTAAAGATTCAATAATCTATCGTTTTCTATTAACTCTCTCTGATAAACATGTCCGTTATCACTTCTGATTATAGATTAGTGTTATAAGATGATAAGTGAGTGATTCACTTAAAATTAGTATTTTGTTGTTGATGTAAATACTCAACAAGATCAGCATCAACTGGAGAAACAGAAATAGAAGGCTGATTGCAAACCTGTACCTGGGACAACGAGTGAAGGTGAGGCTGAATGATGGAGAGACTGACAGCGTAGAGATATAGAGAGGAGTGAAGAGTGAGGAGTGAGGAGTGAGGAGTGAGGAGTGAGGAGTGAGGAGTGAGAAGTGAGGAGTGAGGAGTGAGGAGTGAGGAGTGAGGAGTGAGGAGTGATGAGTGAGAAGTGAGAAGTGAGTGTGTGGCAAGTGGCTGGTCAGAGAAGCCCTAGAGCACATTCAAAACTAACGGTAGTGCGGCGGGCACCAATTACTTTTACAAGGAAAATTTATAGTCAAAAATAATTCATAATACAAATAACACAGCCAAAAATACATGTTACTAAAAAAAATTGTGAGTTTAAAATTTAAAAATTATTTCTTGGATCCAGATATAAAATAACGCAAATGGCACATACGCAACCAAATCAAAAGTCAATGAGATCCTTGACACTGCATTTCATCAGCCAGTACTTCTTAATTCGGAGCATAGGATGATATTCCCGTTCGTAAGCAATCATAAAGATGATCTTTAGTAAGTCGAAATCTGTAATTTGATTTTATGATATTAATGGTAGAAAACAATGATTCACATAAGTTTGTGTAACAGAAAAAAGATTTTATCTTGTACGCTGCACTTTTCAAGAAAAGAAACTTTTTTTCTGTCAACCAAATCCCCAAATTTCTCATCTGTTATATAGGATTTTAGCACAATGTCATTCTGAAGATCCAAAATCCCTAGCTACAGTTGTTCTGGCCTTACTTGAATATGTATTTCAATTGATGCAGCTAAGTCTGTTGTACTCACTTGGCTAAAGAAAGGATTGATAAGAAAAAAGTGACCATTGGCTCGATGATAGTAAACTGCTCAAATCTCTTTTAAAATTGCTCTTGAATAATTTGAAGGTGAATAACAAATGATGACGAGTTAAAGTCATTGTCACCTAACATTTTCTTTATAGTTGAGAAATGCAGGAGATATTTAATCTGCAGATGAGACATCCAGAGAACCAGTTGCGTTTTAAATAAGTTCACAGAGCTCATAATTTGAGCCCTGTAGCTCTAAGTTCAAAGAATTCAATTTGTCCATGAGGTTTGTGAGAAAACCCAAATCCACTAACCAGCAAAAGTCATCTAGTTGATTTTAATTCAGATTTTTGGAACTGATAAATGTTTTTATCTCTTCATTCAAACTTACAAATCTTGTAAGAACTTTACCTTTACTGAGCCAACGTACTTCTGTATGCAGGATAAGATCGGGCTGTTTAACTTCAGAATCTTCTAATAGCTCCTTGAAAATTTGGTGCTACAAAGGTTCTGTTCTAATATAGTTGATTATTTCTAGAACTATTTTCATGGGTGACCTGGTGGTTTAGGGGTAAGGTGTCGGACTTCTGTGCTGGGGATCCGGGGTTCAATCCTCGGTCCCGGTACAGATTTATCTGATTGCCAAAGCCTCCACCGTGGTTCGGATCCCACGTTAAACTGTAGGTCCTCCACTTCATCTCACAATCACCCTACCATTACACATTAGTGTAAGTGCGTATAACCCGAACGGGTAGTAAAATGCGGAGCTAATAATAATAATAATAATAATAATAATAATAATAATAATAATAATAATAATAATAATTTTCATAACATGTTAAAATGAAAGTACTTTGTTACACAAGGCTTCTTGTTGAATTATATAGTGGTACGATATAAAGTTTGGAAATGATTCATCTTTCTTGCACAGGGCAGCAAATCCATTGATATTACCCACCATTGCAGGTGCCCCGTCAGTGGTGATCGCAGATAGCTTATGCAGAGGCAAATATATTGACTTTGTATATGTTTTGAACATGTTGTAGATATCTGCACCTGTTGTTCGTCCTTTCATTGGCAATATTTTCAATAGCTCTTCTTTTGTAGTGAAGTCATTTAATACCGTTCTCACCACAACTGCCAACTGTGCTTGGCCTGCTATATCTGTTGACTCGTCAAATTGTATTGAGAACCATTCGCATATTTCCAAGTAATCCTTTAGCTGAGTTTACATGTCAGTTGAAATGGCATGTATTCTTCTTGTAATGGTGTTATCTGATAGCTGTAAGTCTAGGATCGCTGACATAATCTCACATAATCCCTCAAACAAGCAATCCAATCCAGTCGGAAAGGCCTCTTTTAACAACTCCCTATCCTTGAATGTTTTTTTTCTTCTTTGAAAGCAAGTGAGAAATTTTTAAAGAAGAAGCAATAGGGTTATTTTTACGTTTTACCACGGGTCTTATGAAAACCATCTGCTGGCAGTTAGGTTTGATTTTTGTTGATTTAGTTTATTTTTTTCTTAATTCAGATTTAAGTGGATAGCTAGTTTCAAAATAAGCGTGATTAGTCTGGAAGTTACGTTCAACATTATGTTTTTTGACACTGAAATACTACTTCCACACAACAAGCAGACGCATTTATCTTTAAAATTAACAAAACAATAGGATTCTTCCCATTCAGACTTGAAATTATACGTTCGTTACCTTTTACTTGACACACTCGTTTTGGGATTAAGAGCCGAAATATTTAAAAAAAATAGTAGGAAAAACCAACAATATAATACACCAAAAGTATTAGTATTTAGCTATAAACAGAGCAGGAACTAGGATGGAACTGTCATGATTGGCTTACACTGCACAGTAGCTACTAGCTCCCGACAGGCTCAGAGGTCAGCCTCAACGCTATACACATGGCCAGTCAGCTGCCATGTTAAATTTCCGACAGTGATTGTGACGTTACATGGGGTTGTGGGTAATACTCAAGGCCGTATCCATTGAGGGAAGGGCGGGGGGTTTAACCCCCTCCAAGTTGACAAAAATAAATAAATAAAATACTGCTTTATTTATTGTTTTAACAAGACCAAAATAAAGACACAAGGAAATATTTAACTACTCACTGCCATTTTGGTGCTTAGGCACATTTTTAAAATATATATTTATTTTGTGTTTATTCAGGCAACAAATCTGGGTAGATCCATATCAAGATATTTACAAATTAGCATGGTATTAGTGAGCGTGGGGAGAATGATCGAAGGGGGTAGGTCGTTGAGATTAGGAAAAAGCAAAACCATTCAGCTGGAAACTATTAGAATGGTAGTTACAAGTAAAAGAAAGCTACACTTTGTAAATGAGCCGTCAAAGAAAGAGGAATGAGAAGGAGTGATTATAAAGGGGCTTTCAATCACCAACTTTTTGAGAACAGCATACTTAGAGATAAGCACAAACTTGATTTTTGTCGGAAAATTGACCGATTAAAATTATTAGTCAAGAACTTTTCATCTGTGGTCAAAAAGTGGCGAGCAGACGAAAAAGGTTCGGCGGGTGCCATGACGCCCATGGGCATAGGGTTGGGTAACCCTGCCCATGGGCATAGGGTTGGGTAGCCCTGCCCTAGAGGAACGTGGCAATTTCAGGACAGGAGGATGCGTCATCAACAAAATAAAATATGCAGATGATCTAGCATTGCTGGCCAAAAATAAAGAAGAGTTGTAGGAAATGATGGACCAGCTGGTGGAGAAAGGGAGAAGATATGGCATGGAGAAGTCTAAAGGGATGATTATTTCAAAAAATGAAGAGCCACTTAAAATCAAAATTGGAAATCAGAAGTTGAAAAATATATAGATCAGTTCAAGTACCTGGGAAGTCTGCTGACAAAGGATGTCTACTGCACCAAGGAAATTAAGTCGATGATCACCACGGGCAAGGAAGATTTCAACAAGAAGAGGTAACTGCTGACCAGAAAGTTGAGTTTGGAACTGAGGAAGAAATTGATGAAATGCTACATTTGGAGCGTCGAACTGTTTGGAGCAGAAATTTAGAATCTTGGGAAGATGGAAGAGAAATTTTTGGAGAGCTTTGAAATGTGGTGCTGGAAAAGACCTGAGAAGATCAGGTGGACAGACAGGGTGACAAAAGTCCTAAGAAGTCCTAAGAAGAGTTGGGGAGAAGAAAACCATTTTGGATGTGATTCTTCGTTGTAAAGCAAACTGAATCGGACACATCCTTAGGAGGAACTGTCATCTGCACAACGTCTTAGAAGGAAAGGTTGAGGGAAAGAGGAGCTTAGGAAGAAGGATTCAAATATTGGATGACTTGAAGGAAAGAAGAACATCCTGGGAATTGAAGGAGGAGGCAGAGGACAGGGTGCATTGGCGGTCTAAGTTTACTGACAAAAGAAATGGACCTGTCGTAGGACAAACCCCTAATACTAATTTATTATTTTGATTAGCTTTTTATCAATATTCGGTTCAACCGGTGGGTTTTTCAAAATGGTTTTATACTCTCCCTCCACGCAAATTAAGGTGCAATTACTCTAAATTAAGCCTTCATAATCTCTAACCCACTAGTTTAATTAGTACATGGGTGTGTAACCCAAACGGGTAATAAGACGTGGTGCTTAAAAAAAATTGTTTTAGTAACTTAAGTAGCTACCAGATACTGTAACACCTTACAGGTAAGAAAGAATGGTAAATTTCCACTTTATTTTCCTTCCCCGTCACCACCGTATTGGAGCGACTCTACGGCAAGCCCAGACGGTTTATAGGACGCGGTACAAAGAAGAATTAAACAAATATTTGTGTATAATATCAACATGAGGTACAATCTTTATACAAGCTCTATACAATATCTACAGGACAGATACAGGACTATAGTTGATGACGCGGTACACGATCACAGTCACGAGGCTAGTTGATGACGCGGTACATGATCACAGTCACGAGTCTAGTTGATGACGTGGTACACGATCACAGTCACGAGGCTTGCCACGAGCAGGGGTGTGCTGCTGGAGCCGTGTGGGGCAAGACTGTTCTGGAGGATCCAGCTGCTGTAATAGGACACGTTGGTGTACACCCCTGGGTAAAAACTGGCCGCGCAAGATGCTCCCCAGGACACTATCCCCGTCAGTTGACCGTCACACACCAGAGGCCCTCCGGAGTCACCCTGGGAACACGTCACAGTCTGGAGATATAGAGCTCGTCACATTATGGATAGTCTTAATATAGAGCTACAAGTGTATCGTGCACGGTTAAGCGATTTATCTTGTCTAGTAAACTAAACTGAATTCTTGAAACTACTTGAGCTTAAAATGAGTGTCTGAATTAGCGTGTGAATGTTTTACTACTTTTTTTGAATATTCCTTTATTAAATTATATTTCAATAAATGTAATAGTGTATGTTATATTCAACACTGGTTAAGTGGAAGAGAAGGCTAACGCCTTAACTTCGCCAGATAAATAAAGGCTATTATTATTATTATTATTATTATTATTATTATTATTATTATATCGTAGTGGCTGTGAGGAGATGGTCCTTACCGAACACGAGTCCTTCCCTCCCTCCTCGTATCCAGCACACAGCATCCCAGGACCAATGTTGTCACTACCGTAGTTCATACAGAGGGACACAGGGACTTGGACATACTGCAGTTCCAGGGACAGCTGTTCCTCTGTTACCTGGAAGTAACAGTTCAAACAGAGAGACACAGGGACTTGGACATACTGCAGTTCCAGGGACAGCTGTTCCTCTGTTACCTGGAAGTAACATAGTCACGTCTAGACGGGGATGTGGTAACAAAAACACTTTACAGAATACAAACGCTTTTATTTTCGGTCAACATAGCCTATTACAACTACGCAGATGAAATAGGGATGAGGAAGGTAGAATTTGAAAGAATATGTACCCGCATTTGTGTTGAGGGAAAGTGGATGAACAGTATATGAAAAATTCCCTCTCAGTTCACACAACCGGGACTAAAACCCAAATATTCCCGTCACTGGCAGATCAGTACGCGTTAAAACCGCATGGCCACCGATATGAATATCAATATATTGATAGATTTTTACTATAGGCCCTATTAATATTTATATGTATTGATGTTTCCCTCTCGGGGTATAGTTACATCTGTGTACCCCCAGCCGCTGACTCTACACATCTTGTCCAGAGGGGTTGACGTGTTCCTCAGGGAAATATTAGCTACTGCGATGTTGTCAAGATGGAGTCGCGTTTGGAGCTGCAACATAAACACACTAAATGATGCATTCTCATACTAACCAGCCCTGTCCTACAGTGGTAATTGCACCTGAATACGAACTTAGAACTCCGGGAATCGATTCTAGTCCTCAGGGATAGTTTTACAATTTACGAATACCATTAATTAGTTTTTTTCCCTCAGAAAAAACAAACATATTATTTTAAGATTCATATGAAAGACTCTTCAAATATAAATTTTGAACACATTTTATTTTGCACATTAAAAAAAAAAAGTGTCAGTTGTCAGTAAACTAACCTCAAATATTTTTATTTTTTTGGGGAAAAACAATCCGTTCTTATTAATCATGTTTAACACTCCTTACCTTATCTATTTTGAACAAAATCTAAACCCGATTCGGTGGCAGCATGGTCTAAGACGTCACTCTCGCAGTAGACTAGACTGCCGATGACTGGGAGATCGAGTTTCGAATCTCGGTCGGGTGTAGTGAGGGTGGTTTTTTCAAAATGGTTCTCCACTCTCCCTCCACGCAAATTTGGGTACATTTCCTATAAATACAGGGTGAAGCTTAAACAGTTAGTCGATTAGTGACTTGAAAATTAACACTTTAATTTAAAAGTAAATATTCACTAGTTAATAAAACCAAACTACAAACTACACTTTTTATTTTTTTTTGAAGATAATATTAATCAGGTGAGTTCCACTGGACGTCAGACAAACCTCAGCAGGTTGTCCATCACCTTCCTCAACATGGCTCGTCTAATTGTTTCCGTCCCACCCTGTATAACCCTCCTAATCCCTAAGATCATTATCGTAATTAGTACATAAGCGGATAACCCGAAAGGGAAGTAGGACACGGTGATTTAAAAAAAACAATTCCAAAAAAACAATTTTTGGCTCCTTGTTTTCCCTCCAAGTGGAGGAGTGACTAGTTAGTTCAGTGCTCACTCACCTCCAACAGCGCCACGTCATTTACTGGCACCTCATTCTGAATGTAGTATTGCTCATGGAGCAGAACTCTTTTCACAACGCTAATGTGCGTTTGGTCGTTCAGATGTATACTTCCGCTGACCACATGTAGATCCTCCGCGTGGACGCTGAGATAAATAAGAGCGAATAGGATTAGACTTGGAAAAATAACGTTAACTAACAGAGCTAGTTTTTAAAAGTAATATTGTCTTTTTTATCACCACGTCTTACTACCCGTTCGGATTATAGATTTAAATACTAATTAAGATAATGTGTTAAATATAAGGATTCGATTCAGAGGAAGTGTACACAACATTGCGTGGAGCGAGAGTGGGAAAACTATTTAGTAAAAACCACCCTCAATACACCCGACCAGGATTTGAACCCTAATCTCCCCGTCATCGGCGGCCCGCTATACTGAGAGAGTTACGCCTTACACTCAACAAACCTAACACTTTATGCGGTCCACTGTTTTGTTCCGGGCGAGCGCCGCGGAAAATGGATTACGCCCCCCGGTAAAATTGTCTGGTAAATCAGAACTAGGAAAGTATAAACTAGTTTTTCTCATGAAGAAACTTCAAACAATCCACGGTTAAAGGTTGAGAGTTCTTTTCGTGTGCCCGTTTCTTTAACATTTGGAAATATTTCGCTAAAACCATTTAGTTATTTGGGTAAAACATAAATTCACGCGACAGCTTTTGATACTGTCAGATGTATTTAAAATATTAGAAGGAACGAGTGGTAATAAATGCATTAAGAAGCACGTCTACCAACTCTATTCGTGTTCTTATTGAACAGTGATGCGTGGAGCTCTGGGCTGTGACCGCACGGCACACCAGCCGCGGCACACTTGCGTGCGGAACACTGCTTTACAACACGCAGTCCAAGGTGTAAACTTGCAGCTATCCCGGACGGGTATTATTATTAGCACCGCGTCTTACTACCCGTTCGGGTTATACGCACTTACGCTAATGTGTAACGGTAGGGTGACTGTGAGATGAAATGGAGGACCTACAGTTTAACGTGGGATCCGAACCACGAAAGTTGTGATTAATACACGTCTTGTCAGAGGTGAAGGAAGGGTTTGGTAATCAGATAAATCTGTGCCGGGACCGAGGAGTTAACCCCGGACCCCCAGCACTGAAGTCCGACACATTACCCCTAGACCACCAGGTCACCTCGGACGGGTAGTAAGATGTGCATCTAGGAGAGGGGACAGTCTGTATTTACGCCGTCTCACCCATTCACGCAGTGAGCAGCTGTCAGGATATATCTGCTATTCAGGATGGATCCCCCACACATGTGATTGCCGTTGTACCTTATCGATACCTGAAACAAACAATCAATCAATCAATCAATCAATACAACTCGGCCATCTGTGTTGGATTCAAATATCTGTTTGTTATCAGACAAGCATCGGTGGACAAGAGGACTAGGTGTGAGGCTCATCCAGCCTGGTTTGCTATTGATGAGGATGTAGAGGCTCGTATCTTGGTTGAATGTACTGAAGGTGTTTTATCTTAAATAGTTTAACACTCTCCCAACACGCAAATCAGAGTACATTTAATTTAAATTCAATCTGCTTCATCATTTACCAATATATATATATATATATAGGTAAATGATGAAGAAGATGTAGTGCCACACGCTTGACTCCTATGCAACCTGTTGTACACGCATGCTTGCACAGCTTTGCTCTCCCGGCACTGTACGCCGAAACTTCGAACACCATTTAATGGCATTAGCATAGTTTTCCAGATGTAAGTGTACAGGGATTTTGTATTACTTTCGGTTCAAACATGATATATGTGCAGGTTGGTGTATGAATTTCTGAACAGCCTGTATAAATGCATATAGCTTGAACGGGTAGTAAGACGCAGTAACAAACAACAACAAAGACAGCAACAACAACTAGAAATAATAATTTAAATAATATAAAATATCTTAATTTTCATAATAAATCTAGTATTTACAACACATTTAGCAATTATATAATAACTTCCTGTTTGGGCTATCAGTAGGCTGACCTAACTATCCTAAAGGAAAAGGATGAGAAAGGGGAATCTATAAAAAAAAAACACCCCCGCATTCGCCCGGAAGAGTTATGACAAATCCCCTAAATATAAATACCCCCCCCC
>CABFWB010004212.1:24417-63653 GCA_902151455.1 Timema bartmani
AATTTATTAGAAGATAGTGGATAGTGCTATTCACTGTGTCAGCCAATTTATTAGAAGATAGTGGATAGTGCTATTCACTGTGTCAGACAATTTATTAGAAGATAGTGGATAGTGCTATTCACTGTGTCAGACAATTTATTAGAAGATAGTGGATCGTGGACAGAAGGAAAAGGTTCATCACGAGGCCTGTGACTCACGAACTGTCAGCTGAACGAATTCATGTCGTAGCGGTACCACCGGTTTACAACAGTTGCTATTTTAACCTTACCAAGTTAATTACACTGATGTTTTATAACACATACCAATTTTATTTTCAATGTTTACAAGACGTATTTTAAAAATTTGGCAACATTATCCGTTGGAATCTGATCTAATGCCCTTATAATATATTTAATCTTTACATTTTTGTAAAGATTTACTAACACAAATGGGTATGAGGGGCGCCTGCCGGCACCCCCTTGTTCACGGCAACCAGGGCGATCGCCCCGCTCGCCCCCCTAGCGGCGGCCCCCTGACTATCATCATACTATCTAGATTACATTCATTACATGATTGAGGCAAATAATAATTATTGCCGGCAGACTATCAAGCGATTGTTGCTAAATTTCTATTGGTACTTATTATTATTATTTATGCTTCTTTTTTTTACAATTATTCTTTTATATATAATAACCTATTTGACGACAAAATTCACAAACACAAATATAAATTATTGATATTGAAGACAAGCTGCTAACATAAATATGGGCAAAAAAATAATAGAGCTAATATATATATATAATAAATGTAAATATAGATATAAATATAGAATAAATGTAAAAAAATGAAGCATATATATATATATAGAAAGAGAGAGAGGGAGAAAGAAATAATAATAATACAAGGAAAATAAAATAAAATAAAGTTTCATAAATAATTTAACATAAATACAACGCGATTCATTAGAGGATATTTTTACATAATAATAATAATAATAATAATAATAATAATAACAAATATAATAATAAATATAATAATAATATAATGGCATAAGGAAGCACATGGTATTATAGATGTACTGAATTTATATAAAATTAGACAAATCAATATTTTTTTCGGAACTGTAGCCAGTAGGGTTGATACAGACAGAAAAATATTCATATTTGTTTGTAAAATACTCAGAGAACTCATGGCGTCTCCGCAAGCTTAGTGCAAATAGGTTGATTTACCTTGAACCCACTTCATAGAAAAAAACTTGTGTTCTAAATTTAGATCATTATATTGTGGAGTCATATTTCTTTGATAAGTTTGATAATTTCTATGAAAGTGTCTCGATACTTTGTGTTCATGTTTGTATTGTGTCTGGCCAAGATTCGAAACTCGACCTCCCGTAATTGGCAGGCTAGGTCATTGTGAACATAACTTTACTGGAGAGAATGAATTACAGTTCTATAATGGACGTAAATACTCAGAGAATATAACAATAAATAATCATGTTCTCCATAGTAAAATACGGTGATTGCCATAAAGAATTAGCCAAACAGAGAATAACATCTTGCTGGATAGTATCCTGGCTGAGTTGTTGCTATCCTAGTACTCTATATAAGACTAGCATGAGTCAGACAAAGAGTTACATCTTGTTGGATAGTATCCTGGTTGAGTTGTTGCTATCCTAGTACTCTATATAAGACTAGCATGAGTCAGACAAAGAGTTACATCTTGTTGGATAGTATCCTGAGCTGAGTTGTTGCTATCCTAGCACTCTATACAAGACCAGCATGAGTCAGACAGGAATTAACGTGACGCGAGTTTTATTTCTGGTAGATTTAATGCTAGAATTATACAATAATATACTGGTATTTCATAAAATATATTGAAAATATTCTGGAAGCTACAGTGGAACAATTGGGCCCTTTGAAAACTACTTGATAACTCATACGTAACGTCTTATCACTGAGTGATTCCAATACATATAAAAATATGTGATACATACTGTCTCATATAGTCAAGTATAGTTTGTAAGAGTAAATAGAACGAGTCTCGGTATTCATCAACAATCATCATTACCCTCCTGTAAAGATCATTGAGCAAATTTTAATATAAGAAACTCAGCGCGTGCGCTATTATAATCACGTCATAAGGGCAGTATTTTTGTAACGTTTATATCAAAACATCTTTTTAGTTCAAATAAATAAAATATGTATCCTGTAGAAACCTAAACAGGTTAATTTCCTTCACGTGGTGATATCAACAGTTGTTGAATATCTGTTGATGGTGTCCTGGAATTTAATTACCACTTTTTATCATCATTTAAAAAATTTCTCATCTAATACTGCAATGCAAATTACAGATATTCAACAACTGTTGGCATCAACATGTGTGGAAAATTAAACTCTATGTTTCTATTAGAGCCATATTTTATTTATTTTGGCAACAATGTTGATTTAAAAACTGCAAAAAAAAACCCTGACCTTTTCTCGAGTTCTCCACCCCACCTTAAGGAACAGTTTCTGCCCTAAATGTGAGAAAATTGCACAGCATAAATGCCACACGTAAGAAACATTCTTTGGAATTCACCGTTTTGTTTTTAAAATCGATTAGAAAAAATATTATTTCATCCGGTTTTTTTTGCCAAATTTATCAAGCGTAGCAATAAATTTTTTTAAGAGAATCTAAGAGCACACTTTTTAACACTGAGTGGACGTCAGTGACATCTATCGCAACACAACACTGTTGCCAGTAACGAAGGAGACCCCAGATCCTGGAAAGTCCGCCATATTGTCAGGTGGACTGGAGGCCCCGGGACAGGCGTAACCCCCAGCACGACATTGCTGAGAAGAAGAGGATGACGTCATATCTTAGAGAGGCCGCCACGTTGTCAGGTTGACTGGAGGCCCCGGAACAGGCGTAACCCCCAGCACGACATTGCTGAGAAGAAGAGGATTACGTCATATCTTAGAGAGGCCGCCACGTTGTCAGGTTGACTGGAGGCCCCGGAACAGGAAGTAACCCCCAGCACGACAATGCTGAGAGGAAGAAGATGACGTCAGATCCATATCGGGTGTACTAAAGACCCTGGGGTCTCCTGAGTTCTGTTCTATCCACGTCCTAAAGTAATGTATGTCCGTGTAGACGCCAGGAGAGGCCGCCTGTGCACATCTTGTTCCCCAGGACACGGCACCAGTAAGGACACCATCACATACCAATGGACCTCCAGAGTCACCCTGGGTGAAAAAAAAAGGTGTCAATTCCCACATCCATCTATACACTCTTCCATCTACTCATCCACCCATCCATCTATCCACTTTTCTATCTACTCACTAGTCCATATACACATCCACCCATCTATTCCCCATTTCAATAATGCATCCAATTATGTATGATCCAATGATGTACTCATTAATTTTGCCATCGATTTAATCAGTGGTCCATTCATTCCTCCCAATCTATTCGTTATCCATTAATTCATCCATACAACCATATATATGTATCATTCATCAAATAATCTACCTATTCGTCAAACCATTCAAGCAATATTTTAGCCACGCAAGTCTTTTTTTGAGTTGGGAATCCATCGTTGACCGTCTCACTCAAATGTATAGTTTTCGGACATAAATAATGTTTTAAAATAAGAAATAATCCAAACAAATAAAAAGCTTTCTCATTTCCAAAGCACGAGGTATGACCTTGAGAGGAAAATTGACTAAACTTTTCATTTTATATACATACATATATATATATATATATACACACACACACACACACACACACATCATGTTCTGAAACTCATAGCCCAAACTGTATACATAATTTGTTTGAACTGAAAGTAATACAAAATTCCTATATATTTACATCCGGAAACCTCTGCTAGTACCAATAAATTGTGCTCAAAGTTTAGGCGTACAGCGCCGTGAGAGCAAAGCTGTTCAAGCATGCGTGTACAACTAGTTGCATTGGAATTAGCCTCGCGGCACTGACCGTGTAATATTGCCAAGCACTTTCTGTGATGTAGAACCGTTAATGGTGACCCTCAGAAAGTATTCCCATTTCTAGATGGACTGGTGTGTTGTTTACTATTAATCGTGGTGTGTTCTGCTGCTGTGCTCCAAGATAACGAGGTGTGTAGTGCCGCGCGCCTAGCTCCTATGCAACCTGCTGTAAACGCATGCTTGAACAGATTTGCTCTCTCGGTGCTGAATGCCGAAACAGTGAACACCAATTAATGATAATATCATAGTTTTTCGGATGTAACTGTAAAGAGAAGCTGTATTGATTTTGGTTAAAACAAGCTATATGTGTAGGTTGGGCTATGAGTTTCTGAACATCCTGTATACATACACACGCACACACGCTTTATGAACTGATTAATTGGACATTGATTAATAAGACAAATTTTATAATTCGAACCAACCATGATTCCCTATGAATCTCCTATTAAAATCGATGGTAAAAAACAAACATTTAGTTCTAATTTTAGAAGGAAATTTTTGGATAGCATTTATTTTCAACGTAATGTAATTTAAGTGCAAAAACTGATTTAAGTCTGCAATTTTCTTATGTTAAATTTTCCAATATTTTATAGTTTGTGTTTAAATTTTTCTTTTTTTTTTCCATATATGTAACTTATATATTGTGTATTTGCGTTTTATATCGCATAAAATGTGTGTTTATATGTAGCATATTTGGAGGTTATTGATTTATTTTGTACTAGTTAATTTCTTATATTTGGATAGTGCAAATTCATCACTAGTTAAAGTTTATATATTTTTATTTGTTCACTGTGTTTCTCATTACTACTTTTATTTGTTCACTGTGTTTCTAATTACAATTTTTATTTGTTCATTGTGTTTCTAATTACAATTTTTATTTGTTCATTGTGTTTCTAATTACAATTTTTATTTGTTCATTGTGTTTCTAATTACTACTTTTATTTTTTCATTGTGTTTCTCATTAAAACTTTTATTGCACATCATTTAAGCTTCTGTGCATTCCATCAAGTCATCATAAAATTCGTGAAGGCATTCCTGTCCAGGTTTACCACGTTTGAAATAATTTATTTCCTATACAACGAATATTTGAAACGCTTTAACAACAGGAATAGCATATAGCCCAAACGGGTAGTAAGAAGTGGTGCTAAAAAAACAAAAATATATTATAAGAAACAGGCCTCAAAAAAAGTATGAGAGTTAATAAATGATCGATGCCAAATCAGGGCTTCCAAGCACCAACATTCTTATTATTAAGCCTGGATTAATATAGATAAAACAATCATTTTCTTTAAATCATGTTATCCCTGATATAAACATGGTTAGCCCAGATATTATTTTCTAGTCTAATCCTTACCGAGCAAGAATCCTTTCCTCCTTCCAAATAGCCAGCACATATCATACCGGGCTCAACCATTTGACCATATGGATCACACGATGTGACGGGGACATCAATATAGTTGAGATCTGACGATATAACGCTGCTCTCCTGTGAAAACAAGACAAGGATTGTGTGAGAGCAATGTCCTGTCATGGCCGAGAGCACTGAGACTATATATATACACACACATATATATATAACCTATAAGACCTGTAATCTTGTTTTGTTACGTTGTCAGAGGAAAGATGACCCACTCACCATACTAGTTATCCCCCAACCACTCACCATACTAGTTATCCCCCAACCACTCACCATACTAGTTATCCCCCAACCGCTAACGGTGCAGTTACACCCTTTGACCACCGGAACTGCCCGAAGAGATATTTTCTCCAGGGTGATCCCGTCCAGAGGAAGTTTGGAGCTCAACTGGGAACAAACCGTCAGCATTGCCAACATACATCACAAAAATCCCAAACAGAAGTGGTACAAAATGAAATAATTTACCATTATATATGACATTAATAAGGCTGGATATGATCTAAGTACTCTTAATGAAGAAATAAAAAGTTTAGCCTGTTTTAAATTAAGGCTACAGGGGAAAGGGGGGAAAATACAATTTTTAGCTCAAATCGAGTCAGTGCTGCCATCTGTTAGACAATTATGATACCTTCCTAAGACACTTTATATTATGGTTAAAAGAGGTCTCTGTCGTATTTAAATTAATTTAAAAAAAGTGTTTCCTGGGGTTCTTGTGAAGTTAGAGATAATATAAAAGCTGTTGTTCTAGAACATGTGTGTAATGAGACCCTCCTCCTATTTCCCCTGTACTCTTAAAATTGTAGTCATTACATGGTTAACATTCTCTGGCGTAAGATAAGTACTATTACAAATTATTATTCTAAACACTTGTATTTGTTAAGAGTGAGAATACTTTATACTAATATATAAAGGATGGAGCGCACACAAAAAGAGCAGTAGAACACCTAATTAAAAACTAAGCTGTCATTTACCTAAATCAACCTTAGGTTTTTTTAAATATAAAAAGCAAAAGCCAAAACACTCAAAGTAGTTTTTCCCGCTACAAAAAAAAAATCACGTGGTCTTAAGGCGGCCACTTCGGTCGGCGATAAAGTATCAACCACTGTCAGGCCACACGGATTAAAATGTAATGGTCTGTGTCGTTTTCTGGAACTAATTCCCTATTCTTTCTAAACTTCTACTCCCTTTCGCTCCTCATATATAATCCCCCTTTGTCATATCAATAAGAAAGATGGAAAAAGGAAATTATGAAACTTCTCATCTCAAGGTAAAGAGGAAAGCTCGCCGCTAGTTTCTGTTGTGAGCCTCTCTAAAGATGACGGTATTTGTTAGATGAAGGCTAAAACTAGAGCCTCATTTCTATCGAGACAGATCTCATAGCTCCGTGAATATTATTATAAAGTCGTTAAAAATGAGCTGATCTTACCTTTTCTCACTTTTTTTTTCTATTGATGAAACTCCTATAGGCAGGGACGTAGCCGGGGGGCCACTGGGGGGTCCCGGCCCACCCCGAAATCTAGAACCTTTATATGTTATTAAATATGTTTTTACGAAAAAGGCCTTCAATAAAAATTAAACGCATTTACTTTTGTGTTGGAATATTGGGGAGTGTCTGGGGCTATGACGTTATTCATAGCTAGGAAGGGAGCCCAGAGAGAGAGGACCCAAGGGTGCTCACAGGGAGAGAGGAGCCCAGAGAGATGGGACCCAAGGGTGCCCACAGGGAGAGGTCATATATTATAGGTAGTTTAATAACAAATAAAGGCATCAAAGATCCGCCTGACAGTTTTGGGAGCTAGCTTTCAAATAGTTCCCCCAGACACTTTTAAGGCTTCAATTTTAGAAAAAAGTTCTGGGTGAGGGGTTGAGAATTTTAAAACTAATTTTTATTTACTAAATATCCTGACTATTTAAAATGGTAGGAATATTAACGGTTGCCACTAAGGTTAGTTATTAAGAAGGTGATCACTGGGAGAGTTTGTCAGCAATCGGGCCCCGATCTCCCACCTATCATTAAAATGGTAGGAATATTAACGGTTGCCACTAAGGTTTGTTATTAAGAAGGTGATCACTGGGAGAGTTTGTCAGCAATCGGGCCCCGATCTCCCACCTATCATTAAAATGGTAGGAATATTAACGGTTGCCACTAAGGTTTGTTATTAATAAGGTGATCACTGGGAGAGTTTGTCAGCAATCGGGCCCCGATCTCCCACCACTTATTAAAATGAGACATCCATATTAGTGTTATAGCACTTAGTAAGACATAAAAACAAACATTACCTCTTGGACGAGACACGCATCGGGCAATAACTCCCGCCTGCAGGGTATTTTACCGCAAAAATACAAGTGTGCATCTCCATGCAAAGAAAGGTTAACAATTCGTCAACCGCTCCCTCAAATCAAAATACTGTAAAGGCTAATCCTATAAAATTTAATCAAACCTGTCAGATTTGATTTAATTAATTTCGTAAAGACGCCAACAAATTCGGGTGGATCTGAAACTTTTTTTCATATCTTGTCACTTCTTTTTAGGAGACAAGGATTGTCTTAAAAAGCGTCTTTTGAGGTTTCAATTTAATATATTTTACCCCCCACCATTCCGTAGAATACTCCCCAAACGCCCTGGTCCCCCTTACCCTCTGGGGAAAATGTCTACGGGTGCCTTTAGGGTGAACCCATCAAGTGAGAAATATGGAATACACCAGCTCGCGCACCTAGAATCACCAGTTTAGTCAGTTTTTATTTGAAATTGGGCCCCCTTCGAAAGTTTTTTTTCTAGAAACGTGCCTGCCTATAGAGTTGTTGAGGCAAAAGAGCCCTTTTGGCATCTTTCGACTTTATTTTGGCGTGTAATAATATTTTGAAATAACGTATCGTATAATTAAATATCGCGTTAGAGCCGAAAGTGGGCGCGGCATTCTCTCTCACCGAGGCGGCCCCCTTAATAACAACCTCGTGAGGAATGCCAGGCCTCCACCGTGGTTCGGATCCCACGTTAAACTGTAGGTCCTCCATTTCATTTCACAATCACCCTACCATAACACATTAGCGTAAGTGCGTATAACCCGAACGGGTAGTAAGACGCGGTGCTAATAATAATAATAATAATAATAATTAATAATAATAACCTCATTTAGTCAGGTTTGCTGGTGACGAGGAGATAGGAGTTCCAAACCCGGAAACGTGTACTGAAGCTATTTTTTCCCTCCCTGAACGGTTCCCCATTCTACCTACACGCAAATACGAGTACACTTCCTCTAAATTCCATCTTCCTCCTTCCCACGATATTAACCTAGCTAATATGTGTGTGTACATCCCGGTAAAGTGTAGTGAGATGCGGTCATTAGACGAGACTGACGCCTGTATCTTCGTGCCCACCTCTGCATATCCTCACCTCCAGGAGCGCGATGTCGTTGGCCAGTGTCATGATGGAGTACTCCTCGTGGACGGCGACCTTGGTCACAGCTCGGGAGTGAGGGAGGCTGTCGAGAGATATACCTCCAGCGGCGACCGTCAAGTCGGACAGCGCTTGACTGGAAGTGAAGCAAGGACCATCACACTCGGGTCATTCGGACCAGACCTTCCTCAAGCTCTGGAGCATGGACATGTTCATCTTGTAACAATACTTGGGGGAGGGGGGGAGAGGGAAAGGTCATGGCTGCTGTGGCTCTTGAAGGAGGAGGTAGGTCATGGCTGCTGTGGCTCTTGGAGGAGGAGGTAGGTCATGGCTGCTGTGGCTCTTGAAGGAGGAGGTAGGTCATGGCTGCTGTGGCTCTTGGAGGAGAGGAGGTAGGTCATGGCTGCTGTGGCTCTTGGAGGAGAGGGTAGGTCGTGGCTGCTGTGGCTCTTGAAGGAGGAGGTAGGTCATGGCTGCTGTGGCTCTTGAAGGAGGAGGTAGGTCATGGCTGCTGTGGCTCTTGGAGGAGAGGTGGAAGGTCATGGCTGCTGTGGTTCTTAAGGGAGGGGGGCATTTCAAACCCATTCTTGTCTAGGGTAGATATTTTGCCATAGCGAGTGAAATAAGTGACTTTCACGTTGCGGAGGAAATAATGTCAGAGTGGAGGTAGAGTAAAGCACAAGAGAATTCTGACAGGAACGAACGTTTAGAAACTACAATCATATTTATTCGCGGTAAACATTGATAACAGTTTACTTTATATATTATTTAATGTTATTTTTATAGCTAGTGATAATAATTATCAAAAATGACAGCTGCAGATCCAATGACTTGATGTATAACACGTGAAAGTAGATCTAGTAACTTCTATTTTCACCCTTCCTATAAGAACTAAGCAGTATGTGATAGCAAACGTACCCGTAGACGCAGTGTGCAGCCGTTAAGATGATAGTTGGTGTCAGGATACTTCCTCCACACGCATGATATCCTGATATACTTAGCGATACCTGCAAGACAAACAACATTGTCTTATCGACTAATGAAGTGTTATTGTGACTATATTGTTTCTTAAGCGCCTGAGATCACACTTATAAAATAAAATCCTGCATACTAGCTATGTTGGTAGTGCACCTGCCCACTGATATGAAGATTCCGGGATAGATTCCCGACTAGGCCATAAATTGGATATTTGGTCAAATCGGGGCTTTTTCCTTTTACAGTGATAAATTTATGGATGGAAAACTGGCTGTTGTGTATGTTTTAGAGCCTTTTTCCCCAAACTCTCCAGGGATGTGCGACTTAAATACAAACACATTTTTTAGGAAAAATTTAGTATAGTTTTACTATTTAATTAATCCTATTTTATAGTTATAAATTATAATATATCTCAATTATCAAAAGTGACAGCTGCAGTTTACACGAATCGATGGATACTCGTCCGTGAAAGTAGATCTAGTAACTTTTCTAGCTGTCATATAGTCAGTGCCTTTCCTCTGACATCTGGATTGTAGAAGCTGTTTCCTTTCCTGTTTTGTGACTGATACAGTAAGCGCTCCTGGCGGATAATGTTCGCACCTCTAAGATGTGTACGTACTTGGTAGGGGAACTGGTTGTTGCTGGCCGGTTCACCTCCTATAATCCTCAGGTCTCCTGATACAAATGTTTCTCTGTAACGGCTAGGCTCGGTGTTCACGGACTGCTCGCTCGTTATTGGCTCATCAAGTTGGTAGTCGTCCACACTCTCTGTAATGATTGAATGTTATTAATTAGTATTTGTCATTCAATTGTATTTTATTTAGTAATATATTTTACAATAGTTTTAGTGGTATTGACCCGCCTTTGTACTCTAGTGATCAGAGTTACCCCCCACTGAACCAGAGGTCCCGGGTTCGATTCCCGAGACTTCTAGATTTTCTGTGAAGTAATGGAGTCTGTAACGAGGTTCTAACTCAGCCTCGTGAGGACAAATGAGGAGATACTTGAAAAATGGAAGTAACAGCTCTGGTCTAGAAAAATGAGATTAACGGCCGGAGGGGTTCATTGTTCATTACACCTTCTATCCGCAAAATTGGTACTATCTTCGGCAACATACGGCGGATGCTAATTCGACATGTCTCTATTGTGGTCTGACTCTTTGGACATTTTTTAAAGCATATTATTCAATTTACTTGTGAAATAGGACAAATACGCGCGCGCGTGTGTGTGTATGTATACTCCATTTACCTTGAAAGGTAGCAAGCTTACCTTGATGGATTACACTATGGTGTATATAGCTTCTAAGATAGGGCCATAGTGTAATTGAACAAGCTAACTAACACTGTCACTTTTCAGGTTAGGGTTCGGCCAGACTGACAAGCGAGCGAGCGAGCGCGTGATTAGCAGATAGCTCTCTCTCGTTAGTTGTTGACGAGGAGGCTCCCAATCTTGGTTCAGTGAACTGAGGGGGGTTTTAACAAGTGATTTGTTGCTGTGGTTTTCTCATCCTCTCTCCACGCTAATGGGGATTCTTATATTTATATATATATATATATATAGGTATGGTTTATGATCTTACCAATTAAATCAGGCCGTTAGTAGCAAGTGTGCTAAACCTATCGATATTAATAAAAATGTCAAAATGAGAAGTTTTCCTAGCATTCAATGAACCAACATACAATAATATTGCCTAGCTCCTGTAAACTAGACTGTACCGGCTCGAGCGCGCGCGCGCTTGGAAAATAGAACCAGTTCTATCTTTCAAGCGCGCTCGCTCCAGTCTGGCCACCTCTCATTACAACCAATGTGTTATATTTTATATTTTAGTCGCTCGCTCGCTCAGTCTGGCCGCCCCCTTAAACGGAGTATACAATCATCTTTATATGCTTACGTTCCATTGACAGGCCTATAAATAAATCACATGACGTCACACAGAAGACTAGCGACAAGTGTAGGCCTATAATCCCCTTTCTGATTAATTCCATTGACAACGCCGCCAACCAAGAGATTAGATTTGTCGCCACGTTATGTGGTGTGATACCAATATATAGTAGGATTACAGTAGGAAGAAACTTTAGGAAACGTTGGTCAACATTGATACCACCCGCACGGCTGCGTGGTCTACTCTTGGTGTTAGACTTGGTCTACCCATGATAGGGAGATCGGAGTTCAATCCCGGTCGGGTGCACCAAGGGTGGTTTTTCCAAAAGGGTTTCCCACTCTCCTTCCAAGCAAATGAGGGTATATTACCTCTAAAATGCTTTGATCCTCATTCCTACACCCTTAGAATAATTATAAAATATGAGTATAACCTGAGCGGGTAGTAAGACACGGTTATATAAAAAAATACGTAATGTTATGAATTGTGTTTTTATAGATGTTTAGTAAATATTTCTTGAAAAAAAAAGTTTAATAACACAGATATAAGTAAAATCTGATTTAGATAGGAAATAATGTTTTTGACAGTTTTAAAGGTTTGATAATACCATTTTTATGTAATCATACGTCAAGTCATGTGGTCTGCAGATGTCACTTTTGATAAATATTGTCAATACCTATAAAATAACAATAATAATATAGTAAAATATCATCAAGGTTGACCACGAAATGTTTATATTTTCTAAAAGTTTCTTTCTACTGGAATCTTTCTATAGAGAGCTATATTGGTTCTCAACCGATGGGCCGTGAACCCTTCAAGTGCGTGCCATCAAATTTTGTTCAGTGTTTAGTGTTTTGGAACTGTGACGAGAATATTATTTAAGTGATACTTTAATAATTTAAAAAACTTAGCAATAACATAGCATGTTGAAAAACATTTCATTTACAACGTTTAGTAAAAGGTTTATTGCAAAATTTCTAAACTAGATAAAAAAAAAATTAGATACACCTTTTTAAGAGGACAAATTACCGTATTTAAAATAGAGGTTAATCTCTAAACCAAAATATTTTTTTTAAAAAACTGCCAAAACCATATGTATGTGTTTTTCCTTTCTACTTTATTATGCATTTTAAACTCTAAAATAAAGGTATTTATATAAAATTTTATTTCTAGTCGTAAATTAAAACTTTAAAAACAAGTTTTACACAAACTTTATTTTGATATATTTGTAATTTTAAATTTTAAAAAAATCCTGTCTTCAAATGTGCCGCAAAAAGATTCTAGTATATAATATCCTAAAAGTGTGCCGTCAACACAAACAAGCCGAGAACCGCGGCATTAAATTGTATCAGAACACGAACTTTACCAAGACTTGTAAAATTCTCCTATTATTAGAACTCACGTGTCACGGTTGATGCGGAAGAGAGGATACACCAGACTAGACCCACGACCCCGGATAATAGGGGTGTTCTTGCACGCATGGTTGGTACAACGGCACACACCTCACACTCACATGGACCACGCACGATATCACAGCTGACTAACAACTAAAGTGTTCTTGGAGATAACATTTCACCTGGGAATCACCGCTGATAAAACATTCTTTCCTGCGTGCGTGAAATGTGGACAAGACAGCTGTTATCAGATTATATATACTCTCTGCGACACTTCTTGGACCTCTTGCTGACAGCTGTTATCAGGATATATATACTCCTTCCGACACTTCTTGGACCTCTTGCTGCTGTTATCAGGTTATATATACTCCTTCCGACACTTCTTGGACCTCTTGCTGCTGTTATCAGGTTATATATACTCTCTCCGACACTTCTTGGACCTCTTGCTGCTGTTATCAGGTTATATATACTCCCTCCGACACTTCTTGGACCTCTTGCTGCTGTTATCAGGTTATATATACTCCTTCCGACACTTCTTGGACCTCTTGCTGCTGTTATCAGGTTATATATACTCTCTCCGACACTTCTTGGACCTCTTGCTGCTGTTATCAGGTTATATATACTCCCTCCGACACTTCTTGGACCTCTTGCTGCTGTTATCAGGTTATATATACTCCTTCCGACACTTCTTGGACCTCTTGCTGCTGTTATCAGGTTATATATACTCTCTCCGACACTTCTTGGACCTCTTGCTGCTGTTATCAGGTTATATATACTCCCTCCGACACTTCTTGGACCTCTTGCTGCTGTTATCAGGTTATATATACTCCTTCCGACACTTCTTGGACCTCTTGCTGCTGTTATCAGGTTATATATACTCTCTCCGACACTTCTTGGACCTCTTGCTGCTGTTATCAGGTTATATATACTCCCTCCGACACTTCTTGGACCTCTTGCTGCTGTTATCAGGTTATATATACTCCCTCCGACACTTCTTGGACCTCTTGCTGCTGTTATCAGGTTATATATACTCCTTCCGACACTTCTTGGACCTCTTGCTGCTGTTATCAGGTTATATATACTCTCTCCGACACTTCTTGGATCTCTTGCTGCTGTTATCAGGTTATATATACTCTCTCCGACACTTCTTGGACCTCTTGCTGCTGTTATCAGGTTAGCATTTGTGCACATTAAATATTTATTATCTAATTCTGCCCGAATTTGGACCGATTTTATAAAAAAATTCAAGCTACACTTTTATTTATGTCGAAACGACTTTTCAAAAGTGAATTTATTTATTATTTTTTAAGTTTTTGACTAATGACTTCTAATAACTAATTGCTCTGCGAAACTTGTTTAGCATTAATATTTTATCCTAAATTGTGTTTTTTATGTAATCTGGTGCTCTCTTTTTTAACTCTTTTGCTTATCCTAGAATTGAAGTTGTCATCATCTTGAAATTAACAGTGCTATTAAAACAATATATTGTTTTTCATCGCAAAACTTAGAAAAGAAAAAAAGGAAAAAAAAAAGTTATTATCTTGGTAGAATTGTTGATAGTAAAGATTTATATTATTTATTTTATAAAATTGATATTAAGTCTCGCATGAGTTTATAAAAGTACCCAAATGTGTTTTAATCATTTTCATAGCAAATGCAAAATTAATACGTTTTGATGTTATCTTTCTTAGGAATTTGTCAAGCACATCCCGTCAGATGGAATATTTTGGTAGCCGCACTAAGGACAGAACAGGACAGAACAGGACAGAACAGGACAGAATTTAGGCCTGTGAGGCCCCGGGACTGTAAAAAATTGGAGGCCCCAACCCAACATTAAATAAATATTTTTCTTTTCAACCTTTCCCTGTTATATGATATATTTTTAAAACGAAATCAACTTTCGACGCTCAATGTTAAATATGATCTTTAAATAAAGACATAATATTATCATCACAATAAATTTAATTCGTTTAAAACATAAATTATCCATTGATAAGTAAGTAACAATCATTTTGAGATTAACAATATATTAGCATCTTTTCTGTTGATATAAAACAATAAACAATATAAAATAGTAATTAATAGATCTACTGTATAGAATTAATGAAAATGTACGTTAGTAAGTTAAACTATATGATTGCATATGTGATATATCTATTATCAATGACAATGACATGTGAATTGCAGGCATTTCTGTTGAAATAAAATAAGTTTCTTACAGGAGAACCTAAAGGGTGGTTCAAGACGTATGTCAGAGGAATTTCAGTGTGACAACGTGTTAGCCCGGAGGTCACAGAAGGGATTTGAATGAGAGTAATAAAGGATACTTCTGAACAAGGGTCGTCTATAAAACCACTTATTAATAATCCGAGATATATAAATGTTTGCGACGCTGCGCATTGCTTTTTCATGTAGCGCCCTTTAGTCTACAACTGAGTAAGCTCTCACACTAAATCAATAGGCAACTAGCAACTAGCAACACGCAACAGACAATATTATTTTGGTCGTGTATCACGCTGAAGTGACAGTGTCGCAACCTCTCGTCATAATTTCATCATCCGAAGACGATGATTGTGGTGGCATTTAAGAATAAGAAGTAAAAAATAATAATTTTGGATTCATTCTTCATTTTAAAGATCTAATACGTCATCATGGCGCAAGTATATGTTCCGACGAACTCAAAGCACGTCCTAGACAGTTCAAGAACCGCTATCGAATGAGCCCGAATAGATATCAAAACCCTTTTAAATTTAATTGCACCACAGATCACTAAACCGATTCAGTTAAACATTAATTTAATTTAGTTAAATTTAACTAAATTAAATAAACAAAGTCACCTTTTGTACGAATATTGTTTTACTAAGCGATAAAAAAAAATCAGTTTTCAACACGCAGCTCGTATCGCTGGCAACACATGTTGCTTTAAATCGGTAACGTATCGAGTTGCTTCGGCGTGAGACTCACGGTTAAAATCAGCGGAAACGGACCGTAAGCAATATTGTTGCGTGTTGCCGGTAGCCCCATGGCTTCTTTGGTGCTGACTGACAGCTCACAGCTGACTTCTGACACTCAACATTTAGGTATATACCTAAATTTTGACTGTCAGAAGTCAGCTGTGAACTGTCAGTCAGCACCAAAGAAGCCATGGGGCTACTGTAGTTGCATGTTGCCTATTGCTCCGGTGTGAGAGCCACCCAAGGCTTGAGTAAAAATAGGATAGACCGTTTATATTTTACAAGTTATCAGTTTTTAGTTGTGTGTGTGTGTGTGTGTGTGTGTGTGTGTGTGTGTGTGTGTGTGTGTGTGAAGAGCCGGGAGAGGCACGTTGGTTAGACCACAGTAAAGGGGTGCGTGTCTGTAGAGAGTTCTGCGAACACTTGGTTCAGAGCATCTTGAAGGCCAGCATCAAGATGGCGATGGTCCAGGCCCCCCCGGGGGACACGGTCACCCCGTGGTTCCGGACTATCCAGTCTCTGTAGTAGGACACGGAGGCGTACACCCCCGGATTTCCGGGTAGACCGCAACCGTTGCCCGATGACACCAGCCCTGCTAGCACTCCGTTACAGACCAGGGGCCCACCGCTATCCCCCTGGACACAAACACAGACTCCAGTGAGTTGGGGGGACAACCACTGGTGAACATTATTGAATAGGCACGAAGATATAGAGAAAGTATTGTAATCATTAACATCCGTCCTCAAAATTATGATGAAATTAGATGTTTTTATCTTCCCTCGATCTAAAAAAGTGAGTATTACAATTATGTCTGACCCTATCTGTCTGCCTGTTCCCATGTTCCTCTGTCTGACTGACTGCCTGTTCCCATATTCCTCTGTCTGACTGTCTGCCTGTTCCCATGTTCCTCTGCCTGGCTGTTTGCCTGTTCCCATGTTCCTCTGTCTGACTGTCTGCCTGTTACCATGTTCCTCTGCCTGGCTGTTTGCCTGTTCCCATGTTCCTCTGTCTGACTGTCAGCCTGTTACCATGTTCCTCTGTCTGACTGTCTGCCTGTTCCCATGTTCCTCTGTCTGATCCTGTCTGCCTGTTCCTATGTTCCTCTGTCTGACTGTTTGCCTGTTCCCATGTTCCTCTGTCTGATCATGTCTACCTGTTCCCATGTTCCTCTGTCTGACTGTCTGCTTGTTCCTATGTTCCTCTGTCTGCCTGTCACCATATATGTCTGTTTGTTTACATGTATGCCTGTCTGCTTGATGTCTCACCTGACAAGAATCCACGCCTCCAAGTCGGAGGTCCCCAGCGCAAATGGCCCCTTCAGGCACCAGACGGCTGCAGTTTTGCTGGTTGGTGATGTTGACATTGGCAAACCGCAGAATGAGCGGTATGTGGCCCGGCTGAATTAATCCAACAGTGTCTTAGTGCCAGTGGGGGGTGAAACTTGGCGGGGATGAGGAGGGGGGAAGGAAGCACTCTCCATCCCCCCCGAATACTTTTACTCCCCTCTGATATTCTCTAATATAAAGTTGAAAGATGACCTTGCATCAAACTATAAATAGCTTAAACTACTATTTTCAAAAAGTACTAAGTCTACTAAAAATATTATTTATAATTTACTGAATTAGGATCACTCTGAATAACTTTTAGGGTCTGTACATTAACACAAAACACAAAAAAAGCTCATTAAATGAAATCTTATATTGAAACCCATTTTTCTTCTAACAGACACCAAAATGTTGTGCCTTTTTTTCCCCCCTCGTAAAAACCGAGTTTAGCTTTTCATTTATCAGTCATTGGCCTTCCAAAGGCTGGTCTGCATAATGACATAAACTTTGAGTCTTATCATTGAAATATTGCAATTTTTTGTAATATTTTTGGTTAAATAGAATATAGCAGTAGATATTTAAAAAAATGTATTTCAAAACCGCACAAAACTAGAAACACACACATTCAAACAAGTCCAGACAAAATTTCAACATTACAAACATTTGATTTATAAATATTTGTTACTCGTTTAGCTGTTAATGCACGCTCTTTACTTAATGCTCTTTAAATTGATTTTTTTTTCTAAAATATTGATAATACAAGTATAAAAATACAAATATTTTATATGGGGATCCTGAGTTCACGTTAGTAAAGTCCTTGGGTAGTTTTCTCTAATACTCACATTATTATTATCCATGACTCCCCATCCACTAATGATGCATGTAGTCCTCTCTAATACTCACATTATTATTATCCATGACTCCCCAGCCACTTATAGTGCATTTAGTCCTCTCTAATACTCACATTATTATTATCCATGACTCCCCAGCCACTAATGATGCATGTAGTCCTCTCTAATACTCACATTATTATTATCCATGACTCCCCAGCCACTAATGATGCATGTAGTCCTCTCTAATACTCACATTATTATTATCCATGACTCCCCAGCCACTAATGATGCATGTAGTCCTCTCTAATACTCACATTATTATTATCCATGACTCCCCAGCCACTAATGATGCATGTAGTCCTCTCTAATACTCACATTATTATTATCCATGACTCCCCATCCACTTATAGTGTATGTAGTTCTCTTTAATACTCACATTATTATTATCCATGACTCCCCATCCACTTATGGTGCATTTCGTGCCCTCCCACGGCTGAAAGTCACTCAGCCGAATACTGTTGACATTGTTCTTTCCCAGCGTCAAGGATGAAGACAACTGCAGATGTTTGCAAAACAATATGTAATAATATAAAAGCTCTTAGTGCAAGTCTCTATCTAGTTTTACAGTAGCAGTCTTTGGTATCTTGTGTAGAAACGGGGGGGGAGTTAACACATTGATAGACCTTGTCCAGATCCGTATAGCAATGGTTTTAGTTTAAATTTGATTTAAATTGCTCATGTGACCATATTAATTTTAATTCTGTACTTGTATTTTAATGAACAGGTTAGCTTGATTCACACGCTCGCTGAAAATAGAGAACAGAATCTGTTTGAGTGGCGCAGTAAATCACAAGCTATATGTTGACCCATGATGCATTGCAAAGCAAACTTAGAACAGCTGATTATCAACATATTTTATTTTCTAGCGGATAAACATATATTTCAGATAATTCTCCCGATGGATGTTTACAAATTATACCGCTGTGTCTTGGCACAATCCAATACATCGGTTCAAGCTTTACATTAACAGGTTATTTCAAATCTCCTCACAACGGCCAACGAAGCTGTCTGCTTACTGCTAGCTCTACAGCGCATGCGCTGTCATATGCACATGCGCACTGATTTGAGATGTTTAGTTCTGGGAATTGATTGGTTCTCCTGTGCCGAAGATCCCAGGCAGATCGGATAAAGTAGAGATAAGTTGAACTTCAGCGGAACAGCTCGCGCTGATTAGGTGGAAATCTTGTGATTAGCTTAGAGCGCGTCACGTGATGACGTTTCTGTTCTGCGCTTGTTTTTCGGTGAACGTGTGAATCCACAGTGAAGGTATCGAGTATAAATGGTATGATAAGACACTAGTATTGGTTCAGTTCCGGTGTTTTCTCAACACGTGTTGTCTCACCCTGAGTAGAGCCACGTCATGTATCGGAATGTTGTTAGACAGCATACCGAAGCCAGGGTGTCTCGTGACGCGATTAACTTGACGAGATACAATACTGATAGTCCTGTCTATAGTCCCCGCTATCACGCGCAGGTCACTCGTTCTTACACTGCCGACAGCAAAATAAAACAAAAAGTTGCATTTAGTTATTCATTTAAAATTGAGAACGTTTTAGAAACATTCTTTCAAGTAGAGGACTCAAAGAATAAAGTAATAAAACATCGACATTTAAATAACTATTTTCAATGTGTCGTGGAGTGTTGCCAGGGTAAGCAGAGCTTGTTACAACTGTAGCTGTGATATGTTCTCCCCCATTATGTCCCCATTTGACCAGGGTAAGCAGAGCTTGTTACAACTGTACCTGTGATATGTTCTCCCCCACTCTGTCCCCATTTAGACCAATCATGCATAGGCTCTTCTCCACATACCCCACATGGGAATGTTAATACTGTACTTAACCAATGGATGTTGTACTGAATGATGAGAACATATCACAGGTACAGTTGCAACAAGCTCTGCTTATCCTGGCAACACTCCACGACGCGATAAAGGTTATATAAAGGAAGCTATACTAGATATTGGCAGAGAGAACCGACTGGACCATATTTTTTTTGACCAGAATCCAAGTAGCCCTTTCAGGCGGTTGTTCCTACCCCAATCAGGGTATACTGCAGTGTCTATCGTATCACTGTAATGTGGTGTTGCATAAGATCCAGGAAATACTCACCCTTGCAGGCAATGGGCCGCAGTCAGGACAGTTCTTTGGTTGATGATGACTCCACCACAGAAGTGCGAGGAACCGCTTAGTCGCAGAGATACCTGAACATTATCATTATTACTATTATTATTACATTTGTAAATTTGCCCTTGAACTTATTGGTGCCCATATCCCTTTTCAGGGCTCTTGAAATCCAAAGTTTTTTTGTTTTAGCATCACGTCTTACTACCCATTCGGGTCGTACGCTTATGTACCAATTACGGTAATGGTTTTAGGGATTAGGAAGGTTATATATATAGGAAGTGTACCCGCATTTGCGTGGAGGGAGAGTGGATTTTTTTTAGAGATCACTTTTAGTACACCCCACCGAGATTCGAACCTTGATCTCCCCGACATCAGCAGTCTAGTCTACTGCAAGAGTAGCGCCTTAGACCATGCAGCCACTGAAGCGGGTGAAATACTAAGTTATTTTTTCTAATTAACTCTTAAACAAGACCAGACCTCTTGGCCGCTGTATTTGCAGTGAAAACTCAAAATTTGACAAATTCGACTTTTATCAAGGAGAGCCAAACTCAGATAGTCATTTAAGTAACTCCTCTACCAGCCGCTTCGGTGGCTGCATGGTCTAAGGAGCAATTCACTCAGTAGGCTAGACTGCCGACGACGGGGAGATCGAGGTTCGAATCTCGGTCAGGTTTACTGAGGGGTGGTTTTTCCAAAATGGTTTTACACTCATCCTTGGACGAAAACGCGAGTACACTTCCTCTAAATATAACCTCTCTGATTCCTAAAACCATCATCGTAATTAGTACATAAGCGTGTAAACCGGACGGGTAGTAAGACGCGGTGCTATAAAGATGGACACAGACTTGCGGGGGGTATTGTTGCCTTACCTGGTAGGGGAACTGCCCCTGGAAGGCCGGGGACCCTCCTATGATCCTCGGGTTCTTGTCTTGCGGGCTGCTGTCGGTTGATGTTGTGAGGTTAGGCCCCACGGGGCCAGAGGGGGTCGAGCTGTCCCCACGAACACTCAGAGATCCGGGGACACTGTAGCTGCTGCTTGGGACACCTAGGCCAGAATATGTGTGCTATATATGTTATATATGTATATAGTGGTAGTAAACAGGGCTGTCATTTACATCTTCAGCTGTCAGAATAATTCAAATTTACCGAGAACCAAGTATACTTCTGGTAATAATAATACCCTTTTTAGAGGACATGTCAAGGAAAATAAACAATCTTACTTTATACTACAGCATACTGCTACTACTACTATTACTACTTCTACTTCCATTACTACCGGCACTACTATTAATAATAAAAAAAGTTGTTGATTATAAACCTATCCACTATGACCTAAATGATGTTAGAATAATATTTCACTATTGCGATGGAAGCTAACACCTATTCAGCATAAAATTAGACAAGGAGGAGGCTGAATCATAGCAAATTGCAGCATCGTTAGCATCCAGAGAGGATGTGAGTGCCAGAAGCAGCTGGTACATCTGGTCAAGCCTTGAACCCAGGCCTACTGAGGGTAACCTTTGCGCGAAACAACCCCATTCTATAGCGTTGTAATGATATGGAATTATACATCTCAATAATTTATTATTCACATCTATATTCAAGATTACGATATTATAAATGCTAGCGGGTAGTAAGATATGTTTATGTTAAGTTGTAAAGTTGCAAGGTATGGCGACATCTTTCTACGTTTGTTTGAAAAGCCAACTCAGTCTTGTAAACAGAAACGCACCTGGATGACCACACCTTTTTTCTTTTGGGAAGTTTCGAGAAGGAAATGTCGCTAGATATACCTCTTCAAGGTTCGCATCTCTTCACTTGCCTTCCTGACGAGGAGCCGTGTAGGTTGAGTCTATGACATATTAATCTATATTCTAAATTTCACGTGTCGGGAATTATCATGCATATAACGCAATAGTCGGGCTCTTATTAAAATCTACAACGTGTGAGATATCTATCAAAAAACTGTTTATCTAATAAAAATAAAAACTATAACACATCAGAACTTATTTTTTCTAAAATAAGACATTATCGCTTTTTAATTATTATAATACTGATTAAAAACATGAAACCAATTCTATAATTATATAAAATATCACACTAATTGTGGCGAACAAACATTAACATATCAGGCTAGCTCTTTTATACGTTACAGCGTGTCCTAAACAACATGTATAGTCTCACCTTGAATCAGCAAGACACACACAACTGTCTTGAGTATCAGTTCCATCGCTGCAGCCGATTAAAGACAGTTTACACCAAGTAGAGAAGTGTTGGTGGAAAATGTAGACATTTCCAAGAGATTCTGTTGCATCTCAGAATTGATAAAAGGCTTTCCCTTATCAGATGTTCCCCCAATATTGCAACTGCTACTCTAGGTTTTAAAAACACACCAACATTTTAAGTATCTAGCTTTAGACAGATAATGTTAATTCTTACGGTTTTATTTAATCTTACAGGTGGATTATATTTCTATTCTATCCAGGTTTAATGTATTATAGACACGCAGTGGCTCTTGCTTATTCCATGGATGCTTTGATGGACAGATCCATCTACCCCTGCACCTACTAGTGATTTTAGTCATTTTATACAACATAGTTAGGGATGAGGTGGGGAGGATTAAGAGGAAATACACCCGCATTTGCTTAGAAAGTGGAGGATATTGGGGTAAGATTCGTGTCAGTACATCCGCCGGGGAATCAAACTTGGAAGTATCTGTCATCGTCAAGCCAAATAAAACGAGAACGGCGCATTGGTCCGTTTGCCCACCAATGTGATTGGTGAAGAGAATCGAACGAGGTTTGGATAAAGTTTAATTGTTTATTAGTCTCCTGGCTGGATGGGTGTGACATTTAAATTACAAGAAATAATTTTAAAAAAGAAACACATTTTAGGTAGCACAGAACCTCATTCGCTGTTTAACTGCAAGATATTTCATTTTTACTAAATTAGTGATAGAGATTTAGTTGATATTTATGTAACGTAAAGTTTATCCTCGTGTTTTTAGATAAAAGCCATCAGAATTAACTTAATATGACGTTAACGTGACGTTCACTTAACGTAAGAGTTGTCTTGGGGGAGAACTTTCACGTTACGTAAACGTTAATTAAAGTGAATCACGTGCTCTAAAAAGCCAATCATGTTGCTAGCCACTTCATCACGGCTATTTAGTAATCCATTTGTTTGTTTTTAATGTGCAGACGACTTCTTCGGTACAGTTCGTCCGGGTAACCTGGCGGTCTAGGGGTAAGGTATCAGACTTCTGTGCTAGGAGGTCCGGTGTTCAATCCTTGTTCCCGGCACAGATTTATCTGATTGCCAAACCCTTCCTTCACCTCTGACAAGACGTGTATTAATCACAACTTGTGAATGTGTGGAATGCCAGGCCTTCCACCGTGGTTCGGATTACACGTTAAACTGTAGGTCCTCCATTTCATCTCACAATCACCCTACCATTACACATTAGATTAAGTGCGTATAACCCTAACGGGTAGTAAGACACGGTGCTAATAATAATAATAATAATAATAATAATAATAATAATAATAATAATAATAATAATAATAATAATAATAACAGTTCGTCGTAGCCTCTGGTTACATTTTGTTTTAACTCCAATGAGGCTTGTACTGAAAGTACTTGAAGCTTGATAGGGCTTAACTGCCAGAGTTTCATTTTAGTGAATAAATTGTTTTCAATAAAGTTCAAATTCACGGTCTGTGTTTTTGCTCGAATATTTACGTTACGTTACGTCACGTGAATTGTAAACATTAAGTCGAACGTGATTTCAGCCTTATTGGAGTTGTTAACTTGTATTTGTCGGCCTTGACCGTGATAATGATCGTTATAAACCCATCTAAAGGTCTTTAGATCGAATACCTGTACGTTAGAAGAATATTTGGTCTTTATGTAATGACAAAAAAAACGATGAATCGGAATCAAACTCATAAAAAAAATGTATAAGTTTGAACTAATCTGTATATTTGCTCCGTCATCCTCTTTGTGCGAATTTCAAGCTCAGATACTTCACATAAAACATTGTGCTGACGTCACCAATGTCAATACAAATTAAGTTAGATACCTTTGGTCAGCTTACACTCACATCTGTGCGTTGGTGGTGTAATGGTGAGCATAGTTGCCTTCCAAGCAGTTGATCCGGGTTCGATTCCCGGCCAACGCACTCTTTTTTTATTTTTTTACTTTTAATGAAATTTTGTTCTTTGTTCCCATACTGATTCGAGGTACTCATATTTATCTACAGAAACTAGGAAGGGACGAAGAAAGTAAAAATTAAGACAAACGCAACCCAAAACATAAGATTGAAGGTTTGTTTTTAAACATTAAATCCCTATAGAAGCAATTTAAAGGTGTTTTTATTTTTATTTTTGGTATTTCATCGACAATACCTAGATGGACATAAATTTGGTTCTTGATCTTTTGGTTGAGCAAATTTTCTTTATGGGTGATTTCTTGGTAATTATTTTGGCATTTTTGGATTTTTTGCTATTATTTTCTCTGTTTGCGTAATTATTTTAGGCATTTTTATGTATTTATGTAGTATAATTAGCATGCTTTATAAATAATATTTATGTTTCTTAACGGCATGAAAATTCAAACATAAGATATTTCAACCAGTGGTGGAGCGTGGTGATAATTTTTGGGTAAGCTGGCTCATTAACAGCCATAAAGGGGCACACTAAATAATGTCGGAAATGGAATTTTTATGAAGTTATATAATACACTACTGACAGACTACTACTACTACTAAAATCATTATTTATTCATTTATTTATTCTTTGCTATACCTTATGTGAAATATCTCAGTTTGGTCTTGCTAATTTTCCTTTTAAATGTACTTTTCGTTCAAAAGACGCCTCAATAGACTTAGTTAACAAAAAGTCAACTCGTTAATTTTATGTATAAATTATAATACGAAATTTAAAACAATTCAATAAAATAATAAAACCCAAGTCACAATCAATCACAAAACTAGACTAATCTTCACGGAAATAAACATTTGGAACATAGTCTGTATGATCAGAATGTAACACTCACGAGTCGGGGATAGCCGGCCTACTGGTCGCCTTCAGTGGCTGGGATGAACAGTTGCGCGCGCATTACCCTCCTAGCTCCTCGCGGGAGTGCGTGTTTGATTTAGTTGTGTGCATTCATTTCACATTTTTGTTAATAGTTTTAGGTCATTTTTTTCATAAATTTGAAGATATTTTCTAGAATATTCAGTGTCATTTTATAGGTAATCAAAATATTTGAAAGAAATATTAATTAAAGAAGAAGCTGGGTCAGATATTTCATTTTCATTTTTATTTTAATGAGAAAATGTAGCCAAAAGTATAAATTAGATTTTCAGACTCACAAATATAAATACAATAAAATATGTTTATTATGATACAATAAATACCTACATTAATTAAATGACTAGATAATCAAATTATATTGCTGTATTGGATGATTCATTACTCCTTGTGCCTGTAGATCTAATTTAAAAAAAAAAACGTACAGGTCTTTATTCGAAATAAAAACCGACACAATTTGTTTCGTTTATGATGGTATCAGATAGAACAACACTTTTGATTATTTTTAACAATGGAAATTGATTATAACAAAGAAAAAGTAAAAAATAAAGTAATAAGTGTAAATTTAAAGAAGAAAGCCCACCAAGGGTAAGAGGGAAAATGTGTGAAGAATCCAATGCACAAAGGTGACATCTTCCTTTCTTCTGTCTTCTATAGTAGAAATAGTCAAACACATATTTTAACACAAATTTTAACACTAATTGAGTAATATGTCAGCATTGTTGCCTTATTCAAACAAAAAGAGAAGAGGGAATACACTTGAATGGTGTCGAAGAAGTAACCTTTGTGCATTGGATTCTTCCCTCATTTTTTGTCTTTCCCTTTGGTCTTTCATCATTAAATTTACACCTATTAGTCTATCAATTCCATTACTATAAAATTACTTAGCCATTGGGCCACCTTATCGTTAAACACTATTTTTTCTTTATAAATTTGGAAACTCCACGGGTTGAGTCCTAAATTTAACTCTGCAACAAATTATTTAATAAATTAACTTAACATGTCTCTCAAAATAAATCTATATTTTATTTCTTTTTCCTCCAAATTTTAGAAATATGTCCATATTAAACGGTAGGCCAAGAGCAGCAGAACAATTTTGAAGCTGTCCTTGAAAGATCTGGATACCGCATCGTTCCTGTTGGATATATCTGTATCCGTGACTTGAGAGACGTCTTTGTCGGAGTCGTCCAAGACTGGAGGGGTGTCCGCGGTTACGTACTGCTCCACCCACGTCTTGTAATAGGCCACGTCTGTGTACACCCCTGGATAACCCGGGGTGGCGCAACCGTAGCCCCAGGACACGAGGCCTGTCAGATAACCGACACACGTCAGCGGGCCGCCAGAGTCGCCCTAAGCATCAGAGAGAAGATAGATACAAAGTATGTATAGGTGTTGGTCGTGTCAAGGTTTGTATACTTCTGATCAATTCAAGGTTTGTTTAGTCCTGGTTACCTGGCAAGCATCCCCTGAACCGTCGATGAACCCGGCACACAGCTCCCCCTTAACGAGCTGAGGATACTTGTTTATACACTCGTCGAACATGACGAGGGGCACTTTCAGGAACTGGAGGGTTTCAGCCACTTTCCTGCTGTTCTGGAACACCGAGCAAGAGTATGACGTCATCACGGGATCAGTTATCCTCGACCGGTCTGCGCAGCGAGAGCAATAGGATGTAAAGTAACCATACCTATATGTTGTTCCAAGCTCAGAAGTCGGTTACATATCCGTCACTCTCAGTGGAAGACCAGGAATGTCTGACTGACAAACCCTGGTGGCAAACGCTACGATAGATATTATATAAAAATATATTTTCAATCTTTCAACAACAATTCAAATGCTATTAATTGCTCTAAGACCGGGAGCGTTATACCGTCACCCGCGATAGAAAGAAACAAAATATTCTTTAAGGCGGCCGTGCGGGAGTAAGTTGGAAGACACAACCACAGAGAAAGGCTTCCACCCGTTAGGATTATATACCTACCTTGTATAGTGCGGTTTAACTAGGAAGGATATTTTGTTGACAGTTAAATGAAGGTTTCTAAAACAATTTCACGTATTCATACGTCAAGTCTGCAGCCGTCACCTCTGCTAGATATTATCAATACCTAGGAAATAGCAATAAGAATATTGTCAAATGTTATCGATGTTGTCCGCAATAAAATATGTTTTTATTTTCTAAAAGGTTGTTCCTACCAGAACCCCACCATGGTTGAAGCTCCTGATGACCCTTGTAACCACAAACCCCCTCCACCTCCTGTCACCTGGTTACAAGGGGTGAAGCTCCTGATGGCTCATACTACCACAAACCCCCTCCACCTCCTGTCACCTGGTTATAAGGGTTGAAGCTCCTGATGGCCCTTGTTACCACAATCCCCCCTCCACCTCCTGTCACCTGGTTACAAGGGTTGAAGCTCCTGATGACCCTTGTTACTACAATCCCCCCTCCACCTCCTGTCCCCTGGTTACAAGGGTTGAAGATCCTGATGACCCTTGTTACCACAATCCCCCCTCCACCTCCTGTCACCTGGATACAAGGGTTGAAGCACCTGATGACCCTTGTTACCACAATCCCCCCTCCACCTCCTGTCACTTGGATACAAGGGTTGAAGCACCTGATGACCCTTGTTACCACAATCCCCCCTCCACCTCCTGTCACCTGGTTACAAGGGGTGAAGCTCCTGATGGCCCATGCTATCACAACCCCCCCTCCACCTCCTGTCACCTGGTTACAAGGGTTGAAGCTCCTGATGGCCCATGCTACCACAATCCTACCTCCACCTCCTGTCACCTGGTTACAAGGGGTGAAGCTCCTGATGGCCCATGCTACCACAACCTCCCTCCACCTCCTGTCACCTGGTTACAAGGGTTGAAGCTCCTGATGGCCCATGCTACCACAATCCCCCCTCCACCTCCTGTCACCTGGTTACAAGGGTTGAAGCTCCTGATGGCCCTTGTTACCACAATCCCTCCTCCACCTCCTGTCACCTGGTTACAAGGGTTCAAGCTCCTGATGGCCCTTGTTACCACAACCCCCCTCCACCTCCTGTACCCTTGAAGGTCACCTGATTACTTAGAGCTGAGAGGGTTGTTTTTAACTTACATACTTGAGCACTCCCCATCCTGTGACCACGCAGGTCTTCTGCTCCTCGTTGGTTGATTGAGACAGAGGTATAACCTCTATGTTGACATTGTCTGAGGGGAAAGAACTGGACACCTGGAACATAAACCACACTGTGGATCTACTGGCAACCCCTTCACTATGGCACATTCCCTCCAAGTGGAGTTAGCCCTGCACGAGCTAGCCCCCTAACCCCGCCAATGACCCAGCTACTCACCTCTAGTACGGCGATGTCATTGATAGCCTCACCGGAAGCTCCCACGTGGTATTCCTCGTGGACGATCATGTTGATGACACTTCTTGTGACGGTATTGTCTGTGCTCTTCAAGATCCCCGCCACCACCAGGATGTTGTTCATCTCCACCCTGGACACACACACAATAATATGAGCGTATCTGCTGGAGCTACGGCAGCCTCATCTCCACCTTCAGACAGCTTCATCTCTGCATTCAGACAGCCTCATCTCCATATTCAGAGAGCCTCTTTACACATTCAGACAGCCTCAACTCCACCTTCTGACATGCTCATATCCAACTTCCGACAGGCTTACTCTACCTTCTGACATGCTCATCTCCACATTTAGACAGCCTCATCTCCACAATTCAGACAGCCTCATCTCCGCATTCAGACAGCCTCATCTCCACATTCAGACAACCTCATCTCCACATTCAGACAGCTTCATCTCTACCTTCTGTCAACCTCATCTTCACATTCAGACAACCTCATCTCCACCTTCTGTCAACCTCATCTCCACCTTATGTCAACCTCATCTCCACCTTCTGACAGCCTCATCTACACCTGCTGATGGACCGGATGTTTATTCATAAAAATAACACCCTTACATGGAATTGAACCCGTGTCCTCCGACTATTTTGAGTGAGCTTACGTTGGGAAGTTAAGTTGATTGACCCTTTTCACTTGACGTGGAAATGCAGAGCCGTGGGAACAAATGGTTATCTTCAAGAATTTTTATTGTTTAGCAATGTTCTTTTCGGAAACGGTTTGTTCAAGAATAGAAGCATGTTGATTAAGTTACACTTTGTATATACACACTTCCTCCATAATTTTAACAGTGATCAAATATCGATAAAACTACTGGCTGCATAACAAATAATTAAAAAATGTAACAATTAATAAATATTGATACATTATCTTAAAAGGGGTGTTGAAAATATTAGCATAAAATTTCACTCGTTCTCGAGAAAATTGATATTTCCAAACGTATGATTTTGCGGCAAGACGTGTCCGTTAGCTAGCGCCATCTACGGTTCCCGTGATCCATCTGTTCTTGTGGCCGCGGAAGAATACTTTGGTCAGTTGTGAAGCCACGCGACGCCTTTCACCATCCCACAAAATAGGTTTTAGACTGTCCTTCGACAGGGTCAAGGGCCTTATATGATAGATCAGATAGGAACGTGTTTGTATTGTCTAAAAGGCTCACTCTCTGAACATTTGATTGCATCCAGTAACAGTCAACCTCTACGAAACAATGATCCATTAGTAGTATTGACTAGATACCCTCTTCCTGGTATCGAACTCCTGTCCGGTACTTACTCCACGACACAATGACCGGCTGTGAGGACATGTTTGAGTGATATGAGGGCCCCACCACAGAAATGGAGGCCGTTGTTCTTCAGAGACACCTGCAAGTCATACAACACACAAGAAGAATTCATTTGTTAGTTACGGTTATAGCCGCATCTAAATATCATAATCTTTCAATTTAAAAATGAAACCTGCACACGGGAATCGAACCCGGGACCTTTGACTTAGCACAAAGTCCTCCCGAGTCTAAGAAAACTACGTTATCTAATGGCTCGTGACATTAATTGACCACTCGTACGTAGATGACGATGTCCGCGTGTCTATCACAGACTTTGCCCTAAAATATGAGTGAAGAATGACCTTGGGCACGGGACGACTTCTGTATAGCTCAGCCAAAGGACCCTGGTTTGATTCCCGTGCCCAGATGCCATTTTTCAATTCGAAGAATATGAAGTTCAGTTTTATTTTGAAGCAAACGTATCTGGATACTTTTAAGATTTTTTTTCAGGATTTTTCAAGAGTTGATATTGTAAAATGTATATAAGTTTTTTGTTCGAAACATTTTTGCTTTCTATGTGTTTTAAAATATAGAAAAGAACAACATATTAGTTTTTTTGTTGTATTTTTAAAAGATAAAATGAATTATTCAAACAATTTCTCAAACTCTTTAAGAAGCATATATTCATGTTTCAAAATATTCGTATAGGCCTACATTACTACATATAATTGCAAGGTTATTGGTAAGAAACAAGTCAGATAATATTCCCTCGCCTAGAGGTTGATATTTCCCAGTCTCTGGAACTACTTCAACCGCAACCAAATTATCATTTCCCTTGTGGTCAGACCAGAGGTCAATATGGCAGACCTTGTTGAACCAACCAATAACTCATCCATCTTGACTCTACACCGAATATCATCTCTGAGGGAACTGCACGGCTACTATTGGAGAAACAGCGTTGTCATTTTCTAGTTTTTGTGTGGTCAAGCTCTTCTCAAATATAAGACAAGTTTGGCAACGCTGGTTCGTCAATGTTGCCAGTAGCTCCAGCACACCACCTTCAGACATAACTGAGAGCTAGGAGATTTGGCAACAGTTAACTGAGAGAGAGGAGATTTGGCAACAGTTAACTGAGAGAGAGGAGATTTGGCAACAGTTAACTGAGAGAGAGGAGATTTGGCAACAGTTAACTGAGAGAGAGGAGATTTGGCAACAGTTAACTGAGAGAGAGGAGATTTGGCAACAGTTAACTGAGAGAGAGGAGATTTGGCAACAGTTAACTGAGAGAGAAGATTTAGCAACAGTTAACTGAGAGAGAGGAGATTTGGCAACAGTTAACTGAGAGAGAAGATATTTGGCAACAGTTAACTGAGAGAGAGGAGATTTGGCAACAGTTAACTGAGAGAGAAGATTTAGCAACAGTTAACTGAGAGAGAGGAGATTTGGCAACAGTTAACTGAGAGAGAAGATATTTGGCAACAGTTAACTGAGAGAGAGGAGATTTGGCAACAGTTAACTGAGAGAGAAGATTTAGCAACAGTTAACTGAGAGAGAGGAGATTTGGCAACAGTTAACTGAGAGAGAAGATATTTGGCAACAGTTAACTGAGAGAGAGGAGATTTGGCAACAGTTAACTGAGAGAGAAGATTTAGCAACAGTTAACTGAGAGAGAGGAGATTTGGCAACAGTTAACTGAGAGAGAAGAGATTTGGCAACAGTTAACTGAGAGAGGAGATTTAGCAACAGTTAACTGAAAGAGAGGAGATTTAGCAACATTTAACTAAGAGAGCGAAGGTGAAGCTTTTCTCCATAAGACCCGCAGTTCCGTCAGAGATGATATTGGGTGCAGCAAGAGCGGAAAGGTGACAGCTATTGTCACGCTACCCACGATACCTGATAGGGGTACTGCCCCTCTTTGGCGTTGGTGCCGCCGATGATCCTGGTGTCTCGTGGTCTGGTGGTGGTAGCAGCTGTGGTAGTGATGGTGGTATCGACCTCCTGACATACCACATCTGCAACGGGACGAAACAAGAGCTCTTTTTTTCAGAGGACAGGCGTAGTTTTATTTTCTCTCATGTGAATAGAAGACCGTTGATGAGTTGAGGACTATTTTTTTTAGCACCGTGTATTACTACTCGTTTGGTATATACGCTTATGTACTAATTACACTAACGCTTTTAGGGATAAAGAAGGTTATATTTACAGGAAGTGTACCCACATTTGTGTGGAGGGAGAGTGTAAAAGAATTTTGGAAAAAAAACTTCAATGCATTCTATCGAGATTCGAACCATGATCTCCTAGTTATCGGCAGTCTAGTCTACTGCGAGAGTAGCATGTTAGACCACGCGGCCACCAAATGGGGTAAGAGATTACAAATACTAGATTACACTCATTTTTCCAGATTAAAATTTCGATATCGATACTTTTCTTTCGATACTAGTACGGCATCGATATTTTTCTATCGATACTTTTCTTTCGATACCACATCCCTAGCTGTGTCCTTGTCTTATATTCTGAGTCACGGAGACATTGTACTCAGGGACCTTGATCCCAATTCACATAATCGTCAGATTTAAAACTGAAACTAAAGTGGTCCCGTAATGGTCCTTCCCACTTAGTCTGCGCGACCAATGTTGGGCCAGCCATGTACATTGAAGTGACCTTGGTTCCATTCCAGAGAGGGATAGAAAAGTAACCTGCTTCGGTGGCCGCGTGGTCTAACGCGCTACTCTCGCAGTGGAATAAACTGCCGATTAATGGGGGATCGAGGTTTGAATGTCAGTCAGGTATACTGAGGGTGGCTTTTCCTAAATGGTTTTATGCTCTCCCTCCATGCAAATGCGGGTACACTTCCTCTTAAATATAGCCTTCCTAATCCCTAAGACACTAACGTAATTAGTACATAAGCGTATAACCCAAACAGGTAGTAAGACGCAGCGTTAAAAAAATAAATATTGGAAAGTGAGCTATTTATAGACGGGCTGTTTATGTTTTCCAAAGAGTTCTGCGTTGGCCACATGGACCGTTACGTTACGGACGGTACGTACGATGCAGTAGTTGGCCACACAGACCGCTACGTTACGTACGGTACGTACGAGGCACTAGGTGGCCACACAGACCGCTACGCTACGGACGGTAAGTACGAGGCACTAGGTGGCCACACAGACCGCTACGCTACGTACGGTACGTACGATGCACTAGGTGGCCATACAGACCACTACGTTACGTACGGTACGTACGATGCACTAGGTGGCCACACAGACCGCTACGTTACGTACGATGCAACGTTACGTACGATGCACTAGGTGGCCACACAGACCGCTACGTTACGTAAGGTACGTACGATGCACTAGGTGGCCACATAGACCGCTACGTTACGTACGGTACGTACGATGCACTAGGTGGCCACACAGACCGCTACGCTACGTGCGGTACGTACGATGCACTAGGTGGCCACACAGACCGCTACGTTACGTACGGTACGTACGATGAACTAGGTGGCCACACAGATCACTACGTTACGTACGGTACGTACGATGCACTAGGTGGCCACACAGACCACTACATTACGTACGGTACGTACGATGCACTAGGTGGCCACACAGACCGCTACGTTACGTACGATACGTACGATGCACTAGGTGGCCACATGGACCGCTACGTTACGTACGGTACGTACGATGCACTAGGTGGCCACACAGACCGCTACGTTACGTACGATACGTACGATGCACTAGGTGGCCACATGGACCGCTACGTTACGTACGGTACGTACGATGCACTAGGTGGCCACACAGACCGTTACGTTACGTACGGTACGTACGATGCACTAGGTGGCCACACAGACCGCTACGTTACGTACGGTACGTACAATGCACTAGGTGGCAATACGGACCGTTCAACGTAGCACACGTAGTGAGTGCATGTATAAAAACAGCGGCCTTAGGAAGACGAGGTTAGATGGATTAATAAAGTTCTCTCCAAGATAAACAGGAATTATATAAACGCACTGTAGATGTTTTAATAGGACTTGACACAGCTTGATAACTTATAGATGTGTGTCCATTCTTATCTGCCCCTGGATGGGTTTAAGAATGTATTACCTCGATTATTTTATCAGATAACTAAATGTAGTGACTTTATCAGGTGATGAGTTAAGAAGTGTGCGTGGAAAATTGACGAAATTAAACATCTGTGTATACTGGCGCAGCCAGGATTCGTTTGTTGAGGGGGGGCGGGGGGGGGGTAGTTTCACTGACCAACTAAGCGGGGTCCATTGGTTTTTCCCGGGGGAAAATAAAAAAATTTAAGTGCTGCAAAATGCAAGTGCATCAAAAGAAATAAAATAATATCCTAACTAATTTAAAATTTATAAAAAAAATGGTCAAAATTCTGTAATTATTAGGACTATTCCGTTTTTATGAACAAATTTTTATCCATGCATACTGCTAGAATATACAAACATGCAAGTTTCAATAAATTATATTTTGGAAATTTTATTTATAAAATTATTTTATGAATTAAAATCTGAAAATCCAAATAAGAAACTTGCACTAACTCTTAACTCACAAAATCACTTTTGAACTAATTCACTTTAGTCTTATGTTAATTTTCCTTGGCTTCATAAGAAAGTTCATCGAAAATTTCATCCTACACATGTAGAAAAATCATATCTGGCCAGAACTGGTCCATATCTGGGCCAGATATGCCCAGATCTGGGCTAGATATACCCAGATCTAGGCCAGATACAACGAGATCTGGGCCAGATATGCCCAGATCTACCAAGATCTTGGCCAGATATACCAAGATCTGAGCCAGATATGCCCAGAACTGGGGTGGGTGGGTAGCGTGGTCTGGGGAGGGGGATTCAACACCCCTTGGCTGCGTCAATGTCTGTGTAGGTATATCAGGCTAATCAACAAATAGTAATTAATATATGTATCTCTTGGCATAGAACCATAATCCACCAAACCTATATATGGTCATCATGACCTGTCTCCCCATTTGAAACAAACTCGCCGTATAATCAAGCCGAGCTATAGTCGGGCCACCAGGTTTGATGCGTGGAGCGTGGACTCAATGCAAAGTTCATCTAATCAGGTTTTCTAATTGATGGGGAGGTCGGAGTTCAGATCTCAGTCGGGTGCACTCTGGTATAGCCATTATTTCTTCCTAATAAAGAGGTTGCCTTTCCACTCATTTTACTCTTACCCTCTCTTACATATATAGTAAGGCATAAATAACATTGGTGCTGAGCGTACTGCTAGTTATAATAATAATAATAATAATAATAATAATAATATGTATGGTAACTAAACCTATTGACCTAACGTTATTCCATTTATATCACACTTGTCCTAATTAGCACCATAAAAGGTGGTTATCCATCAGATCGATGCTCTAACCTTGACCTAGTGTCCTATCAGACAGTGAAGCTAGTGTACCTGGTCTGTAGAGTAGTCCTATCACCAGTGATACCCAGTGACCAAGTGACCTAGTGTCCTATCAGACAGTGAAGCTAGTGTACCTGGTCTGTAGAGTAGTCCTATCACCAGTGATACCCAGTGAGCTAGTGTCCTATCAGACAGTGAAGCTAGTGTACCTGGTCTGTAGAGTAGTCCTATCACCAGTGATACCCAGTAACCTAGAGTCCTATCAGACAGTGAAGCTAGTGTACCTGGTCTGTAGAGTAGTCCTATCACCAGTGACCTAGTGTCCTATCAGACAGTGAAGCTAGTGTACCTGGACTGTAGAGTAGTCCTATCACCAGTGATACCCAGTGAACTAGTGTCCTATCAGACAGTGAAGCTAGTGTACCTGGTCTGTAGAGTAGTCCTATCACCAGTGACACCTGTACCAACCTCATGACGACTGACTAAACGTGACTAGTGACTCCAACCTCTCAGCCAATGCCAGGGAGATAAGATACCCGCTTTGAATCATCTATAATACCATATTATCTTTGTCCTCTTGTTTTAGAAAGACAAATAAGATTCCACTTACTCCTCAGAGAAAAATCATCAAAAAGTCCTCTCACAGCTTGAGATTTGGTCCGTTTTCCAGACACAAGAGTTTCATTCCAAATCAGGCCTATATCACCCAACTATGAATAATGTGCGATTAGAAGGGTTGAACAAGTATTTTAGAATTCAGAGTATATATTACTCCTAAGTGGTTATTGGACGTGGGCATTCAGGAATCAAAATGACAGAATAATCTTTTTAAACGGGTCCATTTTATATTTGCACTAGACGTATACTTACTACATGGCATCAGGAACTCTAAAATTCATTATCGCACTTATAAAAGTGCGCCACTTATACCTTGAGCTAGTGCTAGCCAGTCCACCTGATTAAATTCTATCCTTACCTTGAGCTAGTTCTTTCCAGTCCACCTCATTATACCCTATCCTTATCTTGGGCTAGTTCTATCCAGTCGGTGACCTAGTGGTCTAGGGGTAAGGTGTCAGACTTCTGTGCTGAGGGTCTGGGGTTCAATCCTCGGTCCCGGCACACATTTATCTGAATACAAAACCCTTCCTTCACCTCTGACAAGACGTGTATTAATCACAACTTGTGAATGTGAGGAATGCCATGCCTCCACCGTGGTTAACAATCACCCTACCATTGCACATTATCGTAAGTGCGTATAACCCGAACGGGTAGTAAGACGCGGTGCTAATAATAATAATCTATACAGTCCACCTCATTACACCATATCTTGAGCTAGTTCTATCCAGTCCACCTCATTACATCCTAGCTAGGTGTCTGGTGCCTAGGTGAATACAATATTCAGTAAGCATAATAAATGTTCAAGATGATTGAGGCGTTGACCCTGCCAGCTTTGAGAGACCTCAAAGTTAGAATCCCCCTGAGGTTAATATCTGGTCCCCACAGAATGCAAAAGTAGATGAGGCTCATCTAGTTTGTGATCCCAGGTGCAGATAGCCCTTGGCATATGATAAACTCTTATTTGAACACTGATATAAAAATAAGTATAATCTCAAGGTCCAAGGATCTAATAATCTAGACGTGATAGGTCCTGGAAAGAACAGAGGGTGAATGGATGCTCTTGAAGCAAAGGACAAGGAATTGCAAAATGTAGGACATTCACGAAAAATGTGGGACTTTACAAAAAATAAAAGTTCAAAATGTACTTGTACAAATTACCTTGATGTGTTTTATTTATAACTATTTTTCACATTTTATTGAACTTTCAAGCATAGTTTTTAGATGCTCGCTGTGATTGGCTGCTGACACGCGGCAAATAGAAATCAAGAATTTTATCACGTGAACACCGGTTTGCCGACGAAAACGCAAGGAGACTGCTAGTGATAATTGAAATGTCATCTTACTGCAAGATTTTTAAATTCGAGATCATTTTGAAAGCAAATAAAGCAAAAAAGTAAAAAAAAAATATTTATTTTGTCAAAATGGAGATTTTTGAATTTTTGAAAATTCCTCCCGTACACCAGACAGATGAATATGTCCGGGGATAGAAAGACGTCATGTCACCCTGTGAAAGGTCTTACCTTGACTGATTACACTATGACCCTAACTACACCATAGTAGAATAACGTAATACACCTTACAGGGCAGACGAAGGATAGATAAAGTCCATTCGTCATAGGAATGGTGGTTACTAACAACTAGCAGAAGATATAAAAACGGTTCAAATAAAAACAAATTGTTTGGTGTAAAAGTTTTGAATGTCAAACATGACAACTCAAAACATGGTTTTGAAGATCATATGGCCTGGCCAGGGGTGGATGCAGATCATTTTCATAGGGGGGTCATAATTATAATTATCATAGTTACTTACAAAGTTAGATTTATGTTTAAAACCATTTAATAATTTCTCATTCTTATTAATTGATCTTATTATGTATGTTTTAAACCCTGGTCCTCCTCTCCAGTTTTTTAAAATCTGATAGTTTTTAGAAACAATTTGGAGTGGACCTACTTCAGAAATGTTTGAAAAATGAATCATTCTAGAAGCTATGAATTGTATTTGCCTTGATTTGAAAAAAATATTAGATTCCTTTATAAGGCATTTAAAGTGTTCCTCACCAAGAAATGTTTGAAATTTTGATGCCCCTCAAAGGTATTTAGAGTAATCCTCACCTTAATTTTTTACGATAGTTAGATGCCTCCAGAAGATAAGCTTTGAAGTGGTCCTACACCGAAAAAATTATTAAAACTTAATTCTTTCAGAAACTAGCCTATTTGGGGTGGTCCTCGCCTGAAAATTCTTAAAAATGACAATCATCCAGAAGTTATTAGGAGTTGTCCTCTCCTAAGCATTTTTGAAATTTGGATGACCTTAGAAGCTATTTAGAGCTTTCCTCGACTGAATTTTTCTGCCTCTAGTATAGTAGTTATTTGAAGTAATCTTCTCCGACAAATTTTTGACAATATGATGCATCTAGAAGTCATTTGGAATTTTATTTAAGGCATCTTTCAGCTTCATATTCGATATTATCAGAGGATTTGAAACATATCTAGGGAGAAAATTTATTCCAAGGAGGGATAAATTATTTCCAGAGTCCCCCACAGTTCTGCCGCTTCTGCTGTCCACACAATCTCTATATTTGGTATTCGTGGACGAACAGCTTTAAGAAGATTATTAGTCTTCTTTGATGTGTGGTAGTCTACCGTCTCAATGCGGAACAATGTTCGTTACTCGCTATGCACGACACATATTCACGAATATTTTTTCCACACTTGCGTGAGTCATATCCTCAACATTGAATAATTGTGGACGAATAAGACACATGTGGACCCGGTTTGAGGAGTGTCTGCGCGTACAAAGAAACAACATTGTATAATTTATCTGTATTGTATTTTCCTTTTAAAATTTGAACTTTCATTTTGTTTTCTGTATTAATTCTCTTACTTTCACAGGGGAGTCAACTGACCCTTTGACCCTTCCCCCCTCCTGAATCCTGGGCTTGGCGTATGGATAAATGAGAGGAGCTCTGACAACTCTTACTAGTTGTCAATTACCTATACTCCTACAGTGGATGAAGTATATATATATATATATATTCGTTTAATGTTTAGTTGAGTAACTTTGAGTATATAAAATAAATAGTTAAATAATTTAATTAAAAGAGTATAATTATAATAAAAATCAGAAGAGTTATTTAAATAATATT